>CM043021.1:20880541-20981999 GCA_023690525.1 Holotrichia oblita | reverse complement strand
TTTTCATTATTTGTTTATAGCCATTTTAATCTCCTTTCTCTTTCTTTGTATTAAAATCTCACACTCCTCATCAAACCACCCCTTTCTGTATTCTACTTGTTTTCTTCTTAGTACTTTTTCGGCTGTTCCAATTATACTATCTATACAGACTGTCATAATCAATTGAATTATTGTGAACTTTTGTTGCTTCCACATTATCTGAATTTCTTTCGATTAAGGTATGGAATTATTATAATTTTTGCAAAAGTCTAACAAGCGTTATTCTTAACAAACTTACATTTATCTTTCAGCACATTAATGCCTTTTCGGTAGCATGGAATGTCAAATACTTCGTAAAATTCCTCGGTTTCCGCGATGACTTCCTCATTTGATCTAAAACTCTTACCCTGGAGTCACAGTTCGGGATTAAGAAAGAAATAATACCCGCTGGGGACCAAGTCTGGAGAATACGGTAGGTGAGCAACTAATTCGAATAGTAATTTGTCTAATTTGACCATCGGTTTCAAGCATGTGTGTGACGGCGTAATCGTGATGATACAGAAACGCGTTCTTCCAAAACAGCTTCCATATGAAGCTGTTTTTCTTTATTTCCTCAGTTTGTTCAATAACGCTGTATAATATTCTTACGTAATTGTTCTTCCCTTCTGCAAGTAATCAATAAAAATTACATTGTACGAATCCCAAAAAACGTTAGCCATAACCTTTCTGACCGAGCATTGCCTTTTCGGCTACGTTGGCCGGCTTTCATGGCTTTCCAGCCACTCTGCAGATTGCAGCTTGGACTCAGGCATATAGTAATGAATCCATCGTTATAAAACGTAGAAAAAGTCCGTTCGATTACGGTGAAACAACGCCAAACCGGCTGTTTTGGTCAACGGTCAACAAACGCAGCACTCATCGTGCCGAAAAATTTTTTATTCCCAAAATGTCGTGCAAAATGTATTACACCTCTTCTTTTGAGATGCCCACGGTCTTAGTTAACTTGTTCAACTTCACTTTATGATAATTTAAAACGATTCCATGCACTTGCTTTACGATTTCGGCATTCATAGCCTCTTTTGACATTTCACCAATAAACTGTTGTTTTCCAATGAACAGATGTGGGATAATCTGATGACGTATGTTGTTTTTGTTTCGATAAATTTCGTAATCATATTTTCTGCGCTCTGTTTAAACGTTGTATGACGTTGAATAGGCATTTTGGCATAAGTTTTCCTCTGATTCTTTTTCTACTTGGTTACCTTAGTGACATTTCGCTAACTGTTTAGGCTAGTGGATCTGCATGCGTGTCCAAGTCATTCTAGCTCTTATTAAAAATAAATTGTTTTCTTGATTGAGTGGCATTTTATACCAAATTAAAATAAAACAATCCTTTTTAATGAAATCTGGATTTTAGTAATAAGGTATGCGATCATACAAGCAATTAATACAATGTTTTCTTCCGCAATTTTCGCCATTTTTATTACCTGTCCTTTAACAAAAACTAACAAACACTGGTTTAAGCTTTAATGAAGCTGAAAATTGTTTCTGGTACGACTATTAATTTTAAAATAAGTTGACTCACCGAATTCTGTGATCAAAAGATAGTATATAATCTATTTTTGTTAATATAGCCTACATAAAATAAACCAACGTTCTACATATTATACATAATTTGCAAGATATTTTACTTAAGGCGTACATATTTATGTACCTCGAAATTGAAAATTTCACCTTCTTTTGTTCAGATGTAAAATAAGCTATATCACAGCGCTCCAGATAAGACCAGCTAATGAATGTATACGATGCGGCCTTTAATGTAAAAATGGTACTGCGAGATTAGACTTTGCGGAATTCAAAGTTGGCGCACGAGTAGTACATAAATGGTATATTTCCAGTATCCAGTCATTATCTACATACACTACCAGGTATATTGTGTGCTCGCGTCCGGTAAAGAATAAAGACAAACGGATAAAGAGAACCAATAACTGACATTCTGGAATAAAGGAGTTTGTTCTAAAATGACCTTTTGTGCATGCACGTATAATAGATACGTATACGGATGTAAATCGGCATTGTAAATAGGCACGTTGACATTTCGAATACCGTCCACAACATTCAAAGTTAAACAGTCTCTCGTGAAATATAGAGGAGTGTATCGCAGTTCATAAAAGTTGAGGTATTTCGTAAGTGTCGCGTACATTGTATATATACAGTAGCGAATGCAATTGCGTTTGATTTACATATTGTTCGAGATAAGGTTTATGTTTCTAACATTCCATGAAAATTCTCCGAGTTCTAATCAGACAATGTATCTAGTGAGAATGAAATTTTAGCGCTACATCGAATAAAGTCTAAACATTGTCATTTTAATGATGGTTAACAAAACTATCCTAAGTCCACATTAGCAAATATTAAGTGAAGCGATCTGCTGCTCCTATCGTTTGTTTAAAGCTACTTTGTTTCAAAATCTTATCTTCATTTTGTGCATCCAGTTCACAGCATAACATAACAACAAAGCTTAGGAGATTTTCTTGATTGGAAAAGGGATGATTCTGCAGAAAAACAAAAAATCGTAACTGCAGTAACCGGAAAATATTTCAATGAACTGGGCTGAAAAGTTGAAAGGAAAAAAAAACAGATTAAAACAACAGCAACTGTAAAACTCGGCAGAAATACAATTATGGGCATACGTTGCAGCGCATCGAGAGAGAAAAAAATGAAGTGATGTCCTTAGAGTCGGTGTTCCTTCAGGAAGCATTGTGTCCATTTTCAGTATTATTGTAGCCACATTCATTGCAACAAAAAGAAAAAATTCTTCTACTGCAGACGCCACACACTATTTTATCCAGGCACAAGAAAATTCCACCTCTACCTAACATCAATCTTTTACAAAAAAAGAGGTAAAGCTCAAAAAGCGGCAGTTACCGATGGTCAATTTTCCAATATTAATTTTTGTTCATATATCTACGTATAAAATCTTCCGGAACCTTTTAATTCCAAATATCTTTCAATTTGTATGTCAAATAAAACAGAAATTAATTAAAAATCAATTTATTCCATCG
The DNA here is from genome assembly GCA_023690525.1 of Holotrichia oblita. NCBI lineage: Eukaryota > Metazoa > Arthropoda > Insecta > Coleoptera > Scarabaeidae > Holotrichia > Holotrichia oblita. The sequence continues at coordinate 20,978,955 of CM043021.1, read as the reverse complement.
CCTCTGGTCTCAGCTTTTGAATGAATTGATTTTTAATTAATTCCTAGTTTATTTGACTTACAGGTGGAAAAATATCTGAGATAAAAATATAATTCAGTAGCTTAACAATACGAAATATGTGAAGTGATTCAATCAAAGCAACTTTTCTCTAGTTAACCGAATCAACAATAATTATTTTAAGTACTTTTAGCACGGATAGTGTGCCAAAAAAAAAATTTGACATACTTGGTATTGAGGCACTTCTAAATCCCTATAAGAATCTAAAGAATCCAGCCTCTTTATCGATTAATATCGCGTACATTCCAATTACTTTGAAATATAGACATTCGATGATCGTGGGATAATTTTAAATGTACATATTTAGGGTAATCTATGTAACCCTTCTCAAATGTCCTTGGTTATTTTTCTAAATTTAAATACTTTGTTCCTTTTCCTATGAATTCATTTCTTCATCATTCTGATTTATTTCTACATTTTCTTCTTTTGTTGTCATAATTCTATTCGTTTTTAATTCTATCGCTTAGTATCACTAAGCTGTTAATTTTATAAAATTTATAAATTCCTTTTAAATAAGAAAAAGGACACATGTGTAGTTATTTGATTATTATGTTGGGACCTTAGTGACTAGTTGTACAGATTTGTTGTTGATGTTAATATGTCAGATATAATATTAAACTTATTGCCCAATAAACATACATATGCTGTTATAATTGTTTTTTTTTGGTTAAAAGTTGGAGTTATTGATGATAAAAATATCTTTCCAACCAAACAGAGTTAGTACGTTTTTGTTAAAATTTTGTTATCCTGTTACACGGGATACGATGTGTGATATTATCTTTATGAAGTTTAGCTAAATTATAAACTTGGGGGGCAACAAAATTGTATATTTCACATATACCGCTGATATCGAGGAGACAGCATGCCAAAGAGCAGCGATAGCATTCTGTTTTTATAACAGATTTTAGCGGATGCAATATAAGAATTTATAAGTTGCCTTTTATGAAAGCTTTACATTAATGATATGTCACACAGAATTGAGGCCGAGATCAATATCTGTTATGTTGTAATTTATTTGAACATTACCTTTGTTTTCATATTTGATGCTAAAATTTGAACTTAAACATAATATTTCGTGAAGTATTGGATAAATGTCATCTCCTTCAAACCATAGGCAGTCTTTAGGTCGGACTTTCATGAACAGATTTAAGTCTTATTATGTTCAAGAAATCGAAGACTGACTCACCGCTCAACCGTTTGGAGCTGTCACAATTGAGAAAATATTTGAGCTCATTGGTAAAGTTTATATTAGAACAGCAACAATGAGTGTAGCAATTTAGAGTTTTAGAGTAACAAGAATATTGTTCTTCAATAGGAACGAACCAATATAGGCGTAGAAGAGACTTAACTGTGTGCAAAGACTTACTTTAAAAAACATGAGTATACATACATAGACCACATAAAGTAAATTGGTTCCATGAAAGACAAGTCTTATCAGCAACCAACTTATTTAAATATAGGCTAACATTACACAATTATTATAAACGAAGTTTATTCACAGAAATAGATCATGATTTCAACACCAGAGCTTCGGCCAGGGGTGATTTGAGAATCCCCGGTAGCAATAATAAGTATGGAAGAAGAAGACTGGCTGTGATGGTTCTTAGTATTCTTAAGAGTCTTCCGGATCGTCTAACGCATATAACCTCACTCAATGTACTAAAAAGAGACAAAAGACCTGCAACAATTCTTTATTACCCACTCCTGAGTACTAACATAATTTAATAATTTTATGTGCGCCCATTATTATCATCTGCTTGTTTTCACTGATAAACTTCGGTGTAGCGAATTATCTTTTATTTGATTTGGTATTCGTATCTATTTCTCCTCCGCTGGATCACGACTTTTTCTCAGCTCACTCAGCTACTCTTGACGCAGAAGCCCGGGTGAGGTAAATGTTTCTCTAAGGAGAATGTGTGGCATTCCAGTCTACCCCTCCCTCCCCCTCCCCCTCCTTAAAAAAAGAAAATGGATGGACCAGTATCAGATACGCAAACCACTAAGATATACAAGCATCCCACTAAACAAAATAACGTTCATGCGATGTATTATAGAGAGAGATGAGATGTCTCTAGGTCCTCTTATGTCCGCCCTGTGCGACAATATTTGCGATGTCTCGAAAACATCTAACCTATAACATCTCTGAGATCGCTTATAGAGAACATCTATGCTAGGTTAAACTTTTACTTATTTATGATGTATCTATTGAAACATCCTATAGATGCTCCCACTGGTACATCCCATAGACGCTCCTATTAGAACTTCCTCCTGATGCCTTACAAGTAGTAATGAATGATTATTATGTATTATGTATGATTATTATGTAGTATAGTTGTCTCACCCCACGATAGTCCAGTACATTAGACACCAGACAAGGAGGCTCGGCATTTAAGAAAACTAAGTTAGAATCTCAAAATGATGCTAAATTTGGATCCGAAGCAAAGTGTAGAAGTAGAAGCAAAGGTTAAAGTTAAGATTGCAAGAGGTATAGGTAAAAAAAAAAAGTTTTAAACGAAAAATGTTGTTCTACCAGTGAAAGCGACAATGAACCAACCTACGTTTCTACACTCGACAATAACAGTAGTCAAAATTCTGGCAGTTTTTATGTTAGGGACACCTATGATGAAGAGTAAAAAGGAATAATTACATATTATTCCTTTTATCATGTGATTTACTTTTTATACCTTCACTGTGCAGGTAATATTTTGAACAATACATTGCGGACGGATTTAGAAACGAAGGAAGAAATTTGTGAAGAGCGGGTACTAATTCCAGCGTTAGTGTTAATGAGGAAAAACACCACGGTATTTCAAACAGAAATATATGCTGTTGGAGACTCTGCGTCACCAACCGCGAGGGGAGGCGATCTGCATTCTTTGTGACAGTCAGTCAGCCTTAAAGGCTCTAACATCTTATTACATAGCCTCCAAACTAGTATGGAAATGACTGCAAAGCCTAACTGTTCTGGCCAGAAAGAGCAAGGTCACCTTGGTGTGGATGGTGTGGCAATGAAACTGCAGACCAGCTGGCGATGGGGGATTCCCAAATGATGAATGATGATGGAACGTTCGTCACAACGACTAATTGCTGACTTACTTCCATTAAACAGAACTCAGATTAGGGCTTAGGGCAACATGTTTATTAATAAGACATAGCTGTCTAAGAGGTCACCTGCATAAGATGGAGATCTATAAAGATGAACCCTTATGCAAACTCTGTTAAGAAGAGAAGGAAACAGTCTCTCATATCATCTTCGAATGCGTAGCACTAAATCAACGTAGAGTTGCTATGAAAAGCAAATTTGATTTACCATTGGAGAAAAATTTACCAAATAGGCTCTTAAACCTGATCGAGGGATTTAACCTGTTTGAGTAAAACGAAATCAAGACAGAAATAGGTCCAGCAGGCCGCAGTGTTAAGGATAACCAAAGACTACGCTACCTTGATCTTAATCAATCAATCAATGATATGAGACATAAATTGCTGAGTATTTAAGCCTTATTGAAATAGTGTTGTCAAAGGACAGTATATCACATTTAATATACCTGAGTGTATATTGGGCACTGTTAATTGTTAACACTAGGCACAACACTACTGTACTAAATTTAGAAAAAGAATTATTAAGAAATTTATTATTATATATGTCCTTGTTAAAGTTACAATCATACAAGTAACATAATAAATAGATGACTATTACTATTTCTATAGTGTCCAGAACGTGGTTTCTCAAATATTACTTACGGAAAATATGCATAAAACATCGTAAACAAAAATATCCAAGAATTTCCGACTCTTAGTAATTATATTTATTTAATAAACGTTTACAAATTTAATTAGACCCACTCGAAATTATAATTTACCCGAAATATTTTCTTTTGTTACTAACCACTACCGTCCAATCTTGATTACAGGATAGTGTCATAAACAAATAAATAGGTTCAATAGGTGCTAACCGATCATATGCATGATTAAATGCGAATTCTCGAAATAACGTTGTTCTTCCGAAGGACTCAACGATGTGCTTATTCTTAATTATGAACAGGTGGATTATATCACGAATTAAGTCGGACCTATAATTGAATATGTACACAAACAACGTGAAAATCAAAATAGTACGTCGTCAAAAAATATTTACTTCGCACATTTATGAGTGTTGTCGGAGATATATATACGGTCGCGGATTAGTTGAAATCATTCAGTATTCGATTGCAATACCAGCGAACTAAAAGTGACCTAAAAGTGTTTTATATTCGGTACGTTATATTATATAGTCTACTATATATATTTCATACATCATAAAGTGCTTGACTTCAAGATGAAATCTATCATGATTATGGTGAGTATTAATTATTAATCTTTAATTTAAATTCAAAAATAAATGTTGTTTTTAAATTTGCCCTCATTTCTTAACTATCTATCTCCGAAAATGTTTATTACAGATTATTAGCTTCGCAATAGTAATGACATTCACTATTAGCGACGCTATCCCAGTACCCAGCGACGACCCTGCAACATCTACCTCTTCATCAACCACTACATCTACGACAACAATCGCAAACGACGACGAAAAAAAACCTAGCACAGAAGATTCGGTTGAAGTTACTACGCTTCCTCCTGCAAAGGAGGACACAAATACTAACACTGATGTTGTGTACGTAGCCGAAATCTTCAGCAACCCAGGGGTTTTCTTGCTAGTTGCAGAACAACGAAGATTCCGTTTTCCGTACAGACGTCGTTTTTTGAAAAAACAAGAAGCATGGGATGATGGATTCCCGGCTTTATTTTAATAATGTTTGAGTAAGAATAAGGGAATTTAGAGCTGCTATATCGGGTCTCTGTTTGTAATAAGCTGTATGGCTGTGATTTTTAACGGATGTATTTTTTATATAGTGTTCTATCCTTTAATTTAACTTTTGTTACTTTTGTGTGTAGATTAGTATTAATATTATTTTTATATTATATACCTGCTTATAATTTTTTAATAAAGTTCATATATAACAATATTTTTTTCATTATATAGTTTTATGTAACTACCCTAGAATCTATATATATATAAATTATTTTTAGAAATATCTCAGATATTATTGATGAAAATTTTAGTAAAAATTGACTTGGGATTTGGTAGGTATTAAAAGAGCCTTTAGTCTTTATTTTTTGCTATTACACTCTATTATTGCATCATCGGAAATTCCATAGTTAGTAACATTGTTGTCTAAAATATTTTTCCTACCGACTTGTTTGACGATTATGGACGGTGAACTTCCACTTTCTAATTCACACTCATTTATTGCTTTAAAATAATTTTTTTTTCGACAGAGTTTGCTCTCTTCTTTAAAAAAATTGTATTAGCTTTTCTCATCTTCCTCTTGTCTTTCAGAAAATAAATAGTCTTTATCTCCTTCGTTATTAGTCATAGCTACTTCTTTTTCCCAACCAAAAATATTAGAGCTGCAAGAGGCACGATCATAAATGTTAAGGTATAATTAATTTTTGTAATGCTAAAACGGTTAAAACTTATCTTTCAGATACCAAATTTTAATGTAACTTTTTAGCCAAGAATCAAAATAAAACCAACATGAAACTTTCCTTCCTCAAATGTATTATAAGAACGCTATAAAAGCTGTGTCCTGATTTTGCTGGCAATATGAATATTAGCGACTTCTCTAACGCGAATAGTTGGTCTAGTTCTCTGTGATGAAACTAGTAACATTGGTAGGTATCAGATTGATTTGCTAGAAGTACCTTTTGATAATTTGCATGAAGATGAGGTTTGGAATGGTTATTTTCAACATCATTAACTATTGGTGAGCAAAATTTTCCGCTGCGTCTGCAGATTTAAGAGCTCACAATTAATATGTCTTCTCATACACTTTTTGTAATGCATCCAATAACGCTACCTAATTCTCTACTTATGCAAACTAGAAGTAGTTTTATATTAATATTATCTTGGGCCAATATCCTGCATTTCAAGAGAAAAACTGTTGCCATTTTTAATTGTTGTAAATACATTCAACGAACGTATGACTCAATAAAAAGGGATAAAATACGTGCGGCCTTAAGTCAATCATAGGTGACAAACAAACCAGTCAGGCCAATAAAAATAACCAAGGAGAGCAGCAAACAATTAGGCCCGACAATGCACAGTCACAGCTATTCGAAACAGCATATGGGACATCCCAACGGCACCCATTATCTACGGCAATATTCAAATTAGCCGTAGAAAAAATTATCAGAAGGAACGGGGTCATAGCTTGCTTCAATTTGATGAGCTGTTATCGGTAGCGTTCCCCACTAATGGTTTTACCCGATTTTAACAGCTCATAATACACCACACCTTTCTGATCCTATCAAATACACAGCATCAGCTTCGAACCAGAGATATTCGGCTTTGGAGTCGATGTGCCAGGTTGGCCAGGCCTCAGATATAGATTTTGGAATATAATTATCCAAAACTATTTAAAAGAAACACATTCTTTTACGATCTTTATTAGACATAATAAATAAAGTAATATAAACGTAGTCAAACGTGACAGAGCATCTTCTCCATAGGCCTCACACAGCATGTGATGACTTTTTGCAGCACTTTTCTTCAGATGAAACCAAAAAAAACAATGCTTTCTGCTTGATTGTTGTAATCATAATGACTATTACCGACGTAATGCCGGTGTCCGATGATAACCAAGCATCATCTACTTCTTTAGCAATAGCTACGAGAGCAACCCAGAACAATAGGGACAAAAAATTTGCGGTGTATTAATTGTAAAAGGTCATATCTAGATTTTGGAATATACTTATTCAAAACTATTTAAAAGAAACAAACTCTTTTACGATCTTTATTAGACATAATAAATATACAATAAATAAAATAATATAAACGCTGAATTAGAACAATAAAGGCACTTACATAAATAAACGAGATCGTTTAGTACAAAGTTAAAAAAATTGGATATAAGACTAGGTAGTAAATATATCACTTAAAAAGCACAGCCACACCCATAGCTTGTTATAAACAAATACCAATTACGACAAGTCCGCATTTCCCAATTCCCATTTAGCTTTTAATAATAGAAATATGGGAATTCATCAGCATAATACCCTGGTCTGTGCCAAAAATGTCGTCTATAAGGAAAACGGAATCTTCTATGTTCGGCAACCGCAAGGACATTTGCTGGATCCTCGTTGATTTCTTCTAAATAGACCACGTTCTTATTATGATCATCGTCATTTTCAGCAGAAAGTATAGTTATTTCAAGTGAATCTTCCTGGTAAGGTTTTCGTCGCTATCGTCCTGGATTGTTGTCGGAGATACTGCTGAAGAGGTAGATGTTGCTTGGTTGTCATCGGATACCGGCATTGCGTTGATAGTAGTCATTATGATTACAATAATGAAGGTAGTTATCTGCAATACAAATTTTATTTTTATATTTCCCGTAAATTAAACATTTCTCAATTATTCCAACTGGTGTTGGCAGAGATATATTAAGTATTAATTAGCAATAATGATAATACAAGTTGATTGAAAAAAATAAAAAAACTCACCATAATTGTAATAGTTCCCATCTTGAAGCAAGAAACTTGATCTAGTATTTACAATGCACGAAATGTGTACTAGAGAATATAATATAAAAACTGCTTTTATTTTGCTTGTGTTGCAATCGAATACTGAATGAATGCGATTTATCCATAACCGTACATATATCCAAAAATTCAATAAGAGTGGGATCATTCTTGTTAACGTACTGTTGTGATTGTCATAGTATTGTGGACACATGTTATTATTACTATTATTCGACTTTATTCGTATTAGAATACAGTTGTTTATAATTCGTTAGAAATAAACACATTATTAGTCAGCTTGTTTTGAAAAAAATAATATTGATTCCAGAAGTCGTATTGAGTAGTAATTATGTCATAATTGTTTTTGTTTTTCGATTAAATAATAGTATGGAATGTTACTAACTAACTGAGAAGGTTGTGCAAATAGAATTATTACTAAATCGTAGTAAAACTGAAGCAAAAATATCCTAGCTTTTATTAAAAATTGGGAAATATACGGAAATTACTTTGAATGAACTCTTTAATATTTTGTTCGTATTTACCACTTCTAATACCCACATCAGTAAAGCAATTTCCTCTACTATTTTGATAATTCATGTTGCGCACAAAACTGTCTACTTAATTTACTAAGATCAATTTAATTGTATATATATATTAACTGGTATGCACCAGAAACAAAAACCGATATTTAAAAAATGTTTTTGAAATGTATATAAAACGAAAGGTTCTAAATTTAATTTTGTAATAAAGATATAGAGGATTTTGAGTTAATGAAAGTTAACAAAATGAACCTTTAAGCCATCTATTTTTAATATTTACCAAATTTAGTGATCAATTTGCGTGATATGTGTTCAAATTTTAATATGCCGTACATAGACTGTAAACTGTATGTTTTGAATACTCATTTTTGTTTAACTGTGTGGCTTACGTTCCTCTAGTCCAGTTTGATATTTAGCTTGCCTCTTCCTTATATTCTGCTATGACAGATCTTTCCGTTGTGTTATATAATATGTCTAAAAAGGGAACATCGACAAGTGTCACACTCCGATTTCGATAAAACTTTACAGATCGAAAGAGTATCTTAATTTAAGAAATAAGTATTTTTCTGTTTCGGAGGAAACGTCCAATTTTGGTGTGCAGCCCCCTCCAAAGTTTGGACGATTTTTTAATTTTCAAGCATTCGAGTATTGCTTTTGCCGATTTCTCTATCTAGTGTTTACCAGGACATGGCAGTGGCTCCTGTATATTTGATTGATAGATGGCACTAGAGTTACCCTTTCTACAATGTAATCTGAATCTGTTGGACGGGCGAAGTTTAATAGCCGTTCAGATCAGATCAGCTCGTGTACTGACGAAGTTATAGTAGATTGAAATTTTAGCTAATTTTTAACTAGTCGGTCTACATTGTTCCCCACAGTATACAGATATGTACAAATTATTTGATTAATGTTTCGCAGACCAAAATTTGATCAAACTTTTATTCTATGTTTATTGCTAACATTACAGAGTTAGTGATGTGATTTTAAGGTTTTTTCTTCTTCAACAATTTAAAGTATACGACTATAAATTTCAAAATTTTATACTTTTTACAATAAACCATTGTTAACTTGTTTTAAAGATACTTCATAATCATTTCCTGATCTACTTTTCTCACTTTTAATTGTAAAGGTAAGTGGACTAAGTGTCTTCAAAGCTACTTTTTGAAATTACTGATGCTTTATCATATCAAAATCACTTCGAATCACCGCATATTGATTAAATCTTTTGCCTTCGGAGTGTTGCCATTTACTGACCAGGTAAAGGTCGGAAATTGTATTAGTTTTGTAAGATTTTCATGTAAAAAGAGATATGAAATATTCTAAATATTTAGGTTTGCAACAGTAGAAATTGGAACGTTCAAAATACAGTAATATGTCAAATATTATGCAGCTTAAAAATTGTAAATCTACTGAATCGACGATCTATGTAGGTTGGTTATGTTGGAACACGCTACAAAGAAACAGCGTTCACTAACAAGTAGCTGACATACCTTGAAATAATATAAAATGAAAAAACTTACGAGAAACACTAAACCAATAAGCTTAAAATATTAAAATAGAAGTAAAAAGGCAAGGTGCCCCACAATTCGGTGTGTGAAAACGTGTATAACATCAAGAGAAAATGTCAAACAATAAGAGAACGTTAGTACAATGCAAACAAAGAGAAAAGAATTGTAATGCAAAGAAGACCTAATAAATGAGTAGTGCATAGGCTAATCAAACGAGACAAAGGAGGAAAACTAACTAATAAACGAAAAGAAAGCTGCGATATTTATGTAGGTATATAGTTTCTGCACGTGTACTACGATCTAATTATTATATTTTTGCAACCTCCTAACTTAATTAATTCCATTTTATACTATGATTGAATCAAAACAGAAAACGAAAACAACGACAAAATAAGTTTACTATTTAATACGACAATTCGAATCAATATTATCTCTTGCGAACGACTAATGATGTGTTTATTTCTAACGAATTATAAACAGTTATACTGTAGTACGAATATATTCGAATCTATAATAATTGTATATGTCCACAATATTGTGACAATCAAAATAATACGTTGACAAGATTGATCCCACTCTTATTGATTTCTTTGGATATATATACGCTTACAGATTAACTCCAATCATTCAATATTCAATTGTAATACAAGTAAAATAAAAGCGTCTTTTATATTATATTATCCAGTACATACTTCATATTTTATTTATTAGTTCGAGTTTCGTACTTCAAGATGAAAACGATCACGATTATGGTAAGTTTTATTTTTATTTTTTGCTAATTCCAAGTGATCATAAATTTAACATCTTTCTGTAAACCCTAATTGGAACAAATTGTAAAAAAAAATTGTATTACAGATTACCACCTTCATAATAGTAATCGTATTGTCGGTTATCACTGCAATGCCGGTATTCAACGATAACCGAGACACGACTACCTCTTCATCAGTATCTACAACAACAATTCAAAACGACAGCAACGAAAATCTTACCACAGAAGATTCAGTTGCAACAACTATACTTTCTGCTGGAAATGATGGTGCTCATGATAAGAACATTGCCTATTCTGAAGAAATCGAGAAAGATCCAGCGGATATCCTAGAAGTTGCCGAACAGAGAAGATTCCGTTTTCCTTACAGACGACGTTTTCGGCAAAGACAGCGGGTTGACGACGATGATGGATTCCCAGCTATATTTTAATAAAATCTAAATGAGAATATGGGAATAAGGAGCTATTGTAATCAGAATTTGTTTATAATAAGCTACCTGTACGGCTGTGCGTTTTAAGTGATATATTTATTATCTAGCTTTTAAATTATTTTATTTATTATTTATTTATAATTTGTAATAAAGATAATATATAAAAGAATGTGTTTCGTTTGAATAACTATCTTCTCATATATGATATCTATGACATAGGAGATATATTCATTTTGAATTAGAATTTCAAATAAAGCACCTAAATATAAAATGGGACATATTGCAAAGATTGAAGCACATAATGTTTAGTTCTACTAGCATTTATTGAATAGTAACACAGTAGTAAATTTGCGGAAGAAAAAAGGTATTCAGCAATCGAGCAAGCAAAGTTTCTTATCTATGGTGGGTGCCAGTTGCCACGGCTTCTTAGGCTGTATTGCCTGTATGACTACCGTGTAACTCTTGCCATGTGTGTATACATATAAAAATGTTTTCAAATGGTCTTGTTACAGTACTATTGCCGTTTATATCGCTGCGCTGTTAGTCACCGTCTTATGGGAGAATTGATCTGCCACATAAACTGGGTAGCCGCGTAACCACTGCGGCTATCGATCCTTAACTCAAATTTGAGATATATCTCGTTCCTGTAAAGTTCAGGGGTTTGATCAGATCTGCGGCTAATAATTTTAATTCTACTTTTATAACTGTGGTTGTACAGTTAATAAAATAATTTTATTTTTTTTTTCAACAATTTCAACAACAAAAGTATTTGGATTGTAAATTTGCACAGTTTATACATTTTTCTTTCAATTAATGCTGCTAAGCTCTCTTAAAGATGATGCGTATCATTTTTCTTCTATTATATTTTTCTATTTCAGTTTTCTTACTTTTTCTTCAAGATTAAGTACTCTAGGTGTCTCTGCAGCCACTTTTTGAAATCACTTATCTCAAAAACTCTTCAAACAACCCCATATTCTCTGAGCGATCTGTTTAGCAAATTGCTCTTATTAGAGATAACTTTCCTCGGCTTATTGTTAGTGATCCAAACTCTTTAAGATTAATTATGGTTACCGGTACCGAGAGCATTTAGGAAATTTACAGAGATAATTTGCGTTTTTTGTTTCCAAAGAGTAGTGCGTGTTATGTTATATTTATGGTCGCACAATGAAATAGTGTATTGGAACTTTAAAATGTTAGTGAAAACAACAACAGTATAATTAAAATAATCAATGCAGCAACACAATAAAAAAGCAATAGTAAATTAAAACATGATAAAATCAAAATAATCAGTGGTTTCTATACAACGAATTAGTCCCTGACTAGAATATAGAATCGCAGCCTCTCTATCTGCCTTAGATATACTTTGTACAGCATTTCTTATCTTCACAACGATGTTGTCTGGAGTAGTGGACTGCCTTACCCTCTAGTATGCACGTCATTTATTAGATTTGTTAAAATTAGTAGAGGAGAACAATTTCTAAGAAGACTAAGTTTGTATAATTCGGAACCTGAGTTATAAGCGTTCCTTCAGAAGAATGTTTCCCCTCCTCCCTGCCCCTGACTTGACAAAATACAAAAAAAAATCCAATTTTCATATTTCGGATAAACCTCAATTTAGTAAATTGATATAAATTTATAATTTATTTTCTCAGTTCGCCATCCACCTATCATCTCACGACTGTTGCCTCGAATCAAATTCTACACATTTTAAAATTAGTATCACTAATGGCGGACTTCCGGTTTTACTGTAAGTAGATACTAATTTTATTATTTTAAATGAAACACCCTATAAATTATTGCACTTTTTGATTCTTTATTAAATTTAAAGGGCACTTTTTTAAGCTTTAAGAGTCTGAAAGGGTCATATTTATAATCCGGGCTTGAGGTTGTGTCGATGCTTGAGCACGCAATTTTGACGTAAATGTCATTACAAATATATCAAAATCGCGTGCTCAAGCTTCGAGACAACCTCAAGCACGAACTATAAATATGACTCTTAGTTGTACCGTTTCTGAATGTGACGTTTTTCGAAAAAAAAAACATCTGCTGCGGTTTTCAGTTTTCGCTTAATAATGAAAGAGGGCACGTCTTTTATTAGAAATCTGTTGCATTTATGTTACAGGGTGACTAAATAGGGATCTGTAATTTTCCAACTTTAAAATCATGAATAACTTGATTTTTTTTTAATAGAATGGTATAGCAATTTTTACATAAATGGATGTAAAATTTGATTTTCTTCCGTTTTTATGCGTATATTATTCTGTATATTTCCAACGGTTTTGGAAATATTTTGACTTCACTTTTTCACCATGCCTACGTATTGCGAAATGCTGGCACCTTCCCTCGCATTTCACCAGGCTTGGGACTGACAGCAATAATACTGACATGCTTAAAAAGTGGCCAACAAAACACAATAGAACCACTAGAAACAAACAAAACTCGAAAGAAAAAACATGTAGAATTTACTAAGGTGTGTTCTGAAACATTGGAGATGAACCTAGTACGGATAATAGAATTTGTACAACACTATTATTTATTTCATTAAATATTCGAAGAGCTATCCGTTTTGGGCCCTACACAATTGAAATCGCTTTTGCAAACAGTTTTGGACATTTCTAAGCATTTCTGGAGTGACTTCTTGAAACGCTCTTAAAATACAATGGCGCATATCATCTTGAGTTATTGATGGCGTCTCATAAACTTTATTTTTAATAAAACTCCATAAAAATAAATCGCAGCTTGTAAGATCTGGCGATCTCGTGAACCATTTTTTAATTCACACTCATTTATTGCTTTAAAATAATTATTTTTTTCGAAAGAGTTTGCTTTCTTCTTAAAAAAATGTATTAGCTTTTCTCATCTTCCTCTTGTCTATCAAAAAGTAAATAATCTTTATCTCCTTTTTCGTAAATCAGCTTTTGAGGTCAAGAACGTATCGACCCAATTTTTGATACCTTCAAACTAAAGTGAAGCGTATTCCGGACAAGGCATTCTGCATTGATCGGAAAAAGTGGTCGTCAGAAGGGGCAATGTCTTGGCTATACACCGGGAGGAGTAAGACTTCCCATTCCGTATTTTCCAAGTAAGTTTTAACGGGTTGCGCAACATGTGGTCGAGCATTGTCATGATGCAAAACCAATGACTTGTGTATGGTTGCCCATTTCGGCCATTTTTGGTTCACTGCTCGCTTCAATTTGATGAGTTGTTGTCGTTAGCTTTCCTCATTAATTGTTTCACCCAATTTTAGTAGTTTATAATGCACCACCCCATTCTGCTCGCACCAAATACATAGCATCATCTTCGTACCATAGATATTCGGCTTTGGAGTCTATGTCGGGTTGACCAGGCCTTAGATATAATTTCCTACGTTTAAAGTTTTCATAATGGATCCATTTTTGTCTCCAGTAATAATACGTCTCTTGGTTTTAGTTCGTATGAACCCCAATTTCCCATTTGCTAGATAGCCATGCTCTTTAGGCGCAATGAAATGCCTTGTCAAGTTACTCCCAAAAATTCGGCAAGGTCCTTTTGAGTTTGACAGGGGTCTTCGTCCAATAAAGTCTCCAATTCAGCGTCTTCAAACGTTAAACGTCTAAACCAAAATTCACTAATCTAAAGTGATAGAGCATCTTCGCCATAATCCTCACACAGCTTGTGATGACTTTTCGCAACACTTTTCTTCAGATGAAACCAAAAAAAAAACAATGCTCTCCACTTCATTATTGTAATCATAATGACTATTACCGACGCAATGGTCAATATCCGATGATAACCAAGCATCATCTACTTCTTTAGCAATATCTACGACAGCAACAGAGAACAATAGCGACAAAAAATTTGAGATGTATTAATTCTAAAAAGTCATATCCAGATTTTGGAATATAGTTATTCAAAACTATTTAAAAGAAACAAATTTTTTTTACGATCTTTATTAGACATAATAAATATACAATAAATAAAATAATATAAACGCTGAATTAGAACAATAAAGGCACTTACATAAATAAACGAGATCGTTTAGTACAAAGTTAAGAGAAATTTGGATATAAGACTAGGTAATAAATATATCACTTAAAAAGCACAGTCACACCCATAGCTTGTTATAAACAAATACCAATTATGACAACTCTCCATTTCCCCATTCTCATTTAGATTTTAATAATAAAAATATGGAAATTCATCAGCATAATACCGTGGTCTATGCCAAAAATGTGGTCTATGCCAAAAATGTTGTCTATAAGGATAACGGAATCTCCTATGTTCGGCAACTGCAAGGGCATTAGCTGGATCCTCGTCGATTTCATCTAAATTGGCCATTTTCTTATTATGATCATCGTCATTTTCAGCAGAAAGTATAGTTATTGCAAGTGAATCTTCTGTGGTAAGGTTTTTGTCGCTATCGCCCTCGATTGCTGTCGCAGATACTGCTGAAGAGGTAGATGCTGCTTGGTCGTCATCGGATACCGGCATTGCGTTGGTAGTAATCATTATGATTACAATAATGAAGGTAGTAAGCTGCAATACAAATTTTATTTTTATATTTCTCGTAAATTAAATTTTTCACAATTATTCCAACCGGTGTTGGCAGAGATATATTAAATATTAATTAGCAATAATGATAATACAAGTTGATTGAAAAATAAAAAAACTCACCATAATTGTAATAGTTCCCATCTTGAAGCAAGAAACTTGATCTAGTATTTACAATGCACGAAATGTGTACTAGAGAATATAATATAAAAACCGCTTTTATCGAATACTGAATGAATGCGGTTTATCCATAACCGTATATATATCCAAAAATTCAATAAGAGTGGGATCATTCTTGTTGACGTACTGTTTTGATTATCATAGTATTGTGGACACATGTTATTATTACTATTATTCGACTTTATTCGTATTTGAATACAGATGTTTATAATTCGTTAGAAATAAACACATTATTAGTCAGCTTGTTTTGAAAAAAATAATACTGATTCCAGAAGTCGTATCGAGTAGTAATTATTTTTCTTTTTTGGATTAAATAATAGTATGGGCTAGTACTAATTAACTGAGAAGGTTGTGCAAATAGAATTATTATTAAATCGTAGTAAAGCTGAAGCAAAAATATCCTAGCTTTTATTAAAAATTGGGAAATATGTATATGGAAATTACTAGGAATTAACTCTTTAATAACGTATTTCTAATAACTAACTAAGATCAATTTAATTGTATGTACATATATATTAACTGGTATGCACCAGAAACAAAAACCGATATTTAAAATGTTTTTGAAAGATATATAAAACGAAAGGCTTTAAATTTAATCTTGTAATACAGACATGGAGGATTTTAAGTTAATAAAAGTTAACAGAATGATCCTTCAAGCCTTCTAATTTTTAATATTTACCAACATTTAGTGATCAATTTGCGTGATTTGCGTATGTTTCGAATTCTCTTTTTTTGAAACTGTGTGGCGTACGTTCCTCTGGTCCAGTTTGATATTTAGCTTGCCCCTTTGTTATATTCTGCTAGGACAGATATTTCCGTTGTGTTATATAATATCTCTAAGTGATATTTCAACAATTGAGTCTAAGACATTGCCAGCAAAATTATATAATCAAATACAAACATCTTCCTTTTGTTTCTTTTTATTAATGAAATATTACTACTACCTTAGCTTCATCGAAAGCGAAAGTTTTATTTTTTTATTTTTTTTCAAGTATTTAACGTAATTGTACCGATAAATAATGTGTGCTGAGATGTCCTCTCGCCGGACAAACTGAAAAATTGAGAAAAAGTTCTATGATTTTCGTAAATTTTAAGTTTGAGTGAGTAAAGTGAACTTCGACAAAAACAAAAAAAAACAATATCTCGAAAACGGGTGACTTTTGGAAAGTGGCAAATTGGGCTGTGTCTCTTGCAACATGCTGTAAAGCATGACCGTTTTATTACCAGTCACCCTGTATATACTACATCAAATTATCCTCTTTTAAGCATTCAATTATTGCTTTTTCCGATTTCTCTGTCTAATGTTAACCAGGAGATGGCCACGCCTCCTGTATATTATTTGATTGATAGATCGCACTAGAGTTACTCATTGGACAATGTAATCTGAATCTGCTAGACGTGCTGGACGGACGTAGTTTAATAGCCTTGCAGATCAAATCAGGTCGTGTACTGACGAAGTTCTAGTAGATTGAAATTTTAGCTCATTTTTAACTAGTCGGTCTACATTGTTCCCCACAGTATACAAATATGTACAAATTATTTGATTAATGTTTCGTAGTCCAAAGTTTGATCAAACTGTGCTGAATCGTTTTGATTCTATGTTTATTGCTAACAATACAGAGTTAGTGATGTGATTTTAAGGCTTTCTCTTTTTGAACAATTAAAAGTATACGACTATAAATTTCGAAATTTTACACTTTTTTGTAAGGTGTAAAGGTGAGTGGACTAAGTGTCTTCAAAGCTACTTTTCATCATCACCTCATATTGATTGAATCCTTTGCCTTCGGAGTCTTGCCATTTACCAGGTAAAGGTCTGGAATTGTGTTACTTTTATAAGATTTTCATGTAAAAAGAGATATGAAATAATCTAAGTATTTAGGTTCTCAACAGTAGAAATTGGAACGTTCAAACTACAGTAATATGTCAGATATTATGCAACTTAAAAAATTATCGATGAAGTAGGTTGGTTATGTTGGAACACGCTACGAAGAACATGCCTAACGTCAGGGAAAACTACCATAACTTCAAACAATAAGAAAACGTTAGTAAAATACAAGTAGAGAACAGACAACAAATGGAAACTGACAATTGTAACGCAATGAAGGCCTAATAAATAAGTAGTGCATAGGCTAATCAAAGGAGAAAAGGAGGAAAAACTAACTAATAAACCAAATGAAAGGTTAGGATAAAGTAATATCTATAAAATTTCGTCATTTAAATGTATACAAATTTTCAGTAGTTTCCAATAATTACTGAAAGCTGCGATATTTATGTATATAGTTTCTGCAGGTTTACTATGACGTGATTATTATATTTTTACAACCTTCTAACTCAATTAATTCAATTTTATCCTATGATTTAATCAAAACAGAAAATGAAAACAACAACAAAATAATTACTATATAATACGACAGCTCGAATCAATATTATCTCTATCGAACACGTAGCATGTTTATTCCTAACGAATTATAAACAGTTACATTCTAGTGCGAATAAACTCGAATCTATACTAATTGGATATGTCCACAATACCGTGAAAATCAAAACAGTACCTTCCAAAGATTGATCCCACTCTTGTTGAATTTTTTTATATATATAAACTTACGGATTAACTCCAATCATTCAATATTCGATTGCAATACAAGCAAAATAAAAGTGCCTTTTATAGTATATTCTCAAATATATACTTTCTACTTTACAAATTAGTTCAAGTTTTTTACTTCAAGATGAAAACTATTACGATTATGGTAAGTTTTATTTTATTGTTTTTCGGTCAACTTATATTATCATTATTGAGAACTAATGCTTAATATACTTCTGCCAACACTAATTGGAATAATTGAGAAAAATTTCATTTATGGGAAAATATAAAAATAAAATTTGTATTACAGATTACTACCTTCATTATTGTAATGACTACTACCAACGCAATGCCGGTGTCCGATGATAACCAAGCAACATCCACCTCTTCAGCAGTATCTCGGACAGCAATCCAGGACGACAGCGACGAAAACCTTACCCCGCAAGATTCACTTGCAATAACTGTACTTTCTGCTGAAGAAGACGATGATCATAATAGCAACATGGTCTATTTTGAAGAAATCGACGAGGATCCAGCTAATGGCCTTGCTGTTGCCGAACATAGAAGATCCCATGTTCCTTACAGACGACGTTTTTGGCACAGACCACACTATTACGATAATGGATTTCCACTTTTTTATTATTAAACTCTAAATGAGAATGGGCAAATGAGGAGCTGTTGTAATTGGTATTATTATAACAAGCTATGTATGTATGTGGCTGTGCTTTTTAAGTGATATATTTACTACCTAGTGTTATATGTAAATTTCTCTTTATTTTTTTCTACTAAACGATCTCGTTTATTTATATAAGTTCGTTTATTGTTCTAATTCAGCGTTTATATTATTTTATTTATTAAATATTTATTATGTCTAATAAAGATCGATACAAACGAATTTGTTTTTTTTTAATAGTTTTCAACTACATTCCAAAATCTAGACATGACTTTTGAGAATTAACAAACTGCATGATAGTTCTTTTCTTGTTTACCACCTCAACAAGGTAACATATTTCATCTAAAGATAAGGTCTTCAACCGCTCTGAAGTTTTCAGACATTATTGGTATGATTTGTACAAAAATCGTGAAGCAACGATAAGTCGATATAATAAGAAAGACATATACAAGACATACAATAGAAGCACACCTGATAGATTTAGGCATTTAAGCCCATAACAAAGCGATTTTTCTCCATTATGCTTGGTTTCTGGCTATCGCCTTTCGTTCTTGTATATCTTTCTCGTCGGGTTATTATATACATATTCCTTAATTTTTAGTTCTTGCTACAGTTGCAGTATACGACGTGTTTATTTCGCCCTTGCCATCCTCAGTGTCTTCCTTTCCCATGCTTCTCGTTCACTACTCTCTGCACTGTTTGTGAACCATGTTTCTCATGCTTCTATTAGTGAATTGCTTATGTGCTGGTGATTGCCGGACAGAGAAGATTCCGTTGTCCTTAGAAACGACATTTTTTGGCAAAGACAGCGGATTAACGATGATGATGGATTCCTACCTATATTTTAATAAAATCTAAATAAGAATGGAGAAATGCGGGGCTGTTGTATTCAGGATTTGTTTATATAACAAGCTATGTGTGTGGCTGTGCTTTTTAAGTGATATATTTATTATCTAGACTTATATATAATTTTAGCCTTATATATAATGCATTTTTCCAACCACCAATTAAAAAAATGCATTATATATACATGTACGCCAGCCCTGTTTAGTACTTGGACAGTCTTGTCACAGTCTTAGAATACGAGATATGCCGAAACTAATGCTACCTCTACACTAATTTTTCTCCTACATTCAAGGCCGTACACAGACAGCTTGCTGCTCAGGTTCTCCTACGATACTGAAATACAAATAATAATAAATAATATATATTTGTATATATATACATATTATGTACAGTCAACTTTTTGGATCTTGTCCGTTACGTCAAGATCCAAAAATTCGACTGTATATCTAATATAATCGGTAGAGCTGACAAACAGCACCAATAGTAGCACGTTTCTAATTATAAAAAAATAGTAGAATTCGAAAATTAATAATCAAATTACTTTTTAATCACTACAGTCTCATAGACCGCAATATTTAAACCCAAATTCTTAATCTATCAAATACCACAACTGCGAAGGTGAGATTAGACTGTGGAATAATTATAATTTATTGTGTGCAACCCATGTTCAGTAATTTAATTATATCTTAATGATTAAATCTCAATTGAGGCATTGTATTCTCTTAATATTCACAATATCTTCTACATTTCAATAATTGTTAATTATTATGAAAGGGTGTTCTTTTGTGAAGAAACCCTCGAGGTATTCTTATATTCGAAATATAAAATTAAAGTTCAATTACCTGATGAGTTCTGCAATTATCAGTAGCATTCGACTATGTTGTAATTGCTTTTTAATATGTAACACATTAGAGCAGCCGGGGGGAGGGGAAGGGGGGGGGGGGGGGGGAGAGGCGCAAATTTAGTAATTGCATTTCCGTATAGATTATATATTACTCTGCTTTTTCTTTCTTCCCCTTTCTGCGGTAGGAAGTTGTGATAATTGTTATTTAGTTTTGTAAAATTATAATAGCGATTTCTGTTTGTAAATTATATTTTACATACTGTCTTTTGTTATATCATTTTTAGAATATTTGTTGATTTTGTCATAATTTTATCAGGCGATGGTGGTACTACTACACTTTAAATTAAGCTTTTTTTCCATGCTGCTTTAAAAATATCGCACAAACTTTAGTCTATGTAAATATACATACATATTGCGTTTCGTTTAAATGATTTATTTTCAATCACATAAGTAATATTATAAATAAAGTATTATCCATACAACACATTTTAATGAAAAATATGTTTGACTAACATAATTATCCAGTAAATAAAAACATATATAACTAGGAACGTTTTTAATTATAGTAGGTACTTCATATTAGCCAACTTAAAGAAATGTGTGACTGTTTCACCGGTTAACTGTATTATAGAATTGATCAATTTCAAACATTTTGTTGCCTAACCACTGATGAATTAAAAAAAAAGTTATTACTACTTTTACTAGATACAAACAACATTAATAAGAATTTTTAATAAAATGTCTTTTTAATGACACTTGCATAAGTGTCGATCTTAATTACAAATGTTTAGGCGTAGAGTAATTTACGCACTCAGCGCTAGCGACATCCGGTCGCTTCATGAACTGGTTGAGAGTAAAATAAATATGTATATCAATAATAGCTTATAGTAAAATCATTGAAGGTGTAGGGGGCGGGGAAGAGCGATAGCTTCGGCAATTGTCGTGTCAAAGGACGGTCACATCTACTGTCCAATTATTAAACGAAGCTGCTGTACACGTCTGCTGCATGTACAGCAGACGATGACGGATCGCCGATACGTAGATGAGGTACTACGGCCCGTTGTGCTTCCCTACGTACAGCGGCGCCCACGTCTGCTATACATGTACGGCAACGCTCGACCGCGCGTCGCGCGTGTAGTACAGGCCTTTGTGGAAGAGCACCGTATGCGAATGCTTCCATGGCCAGCTCGTTTTTCGGTTCTGAATCCCATCGAACATGTCCGGGATATGATCGGTTGAGCAGCTATGGAGGCGAATTAAGGCAGCATGGTTGGCCATCCCTCCCGCTGCCATACGACGACTTATTAGTATAGCGATGGTACGCGCCGCTCGCGAGGGATACTCCCGCTATTGATGCATACCCTCCCAGCAGGGTTACGGCTCTCTCCGCATGAGGGTAAGTTATACTAGTTTAGTACTACTTCTATGCCAAATTTCATTGCGCTAGAACCACGCGTTCAGATTATACAGGGTGTGCTCTTCAATTATTTCCAGCAGTGTATTTAAACGAAACAGATTCTTTTCTATACGATATTTATTAGAAACTATAAATGTATAATAAATAAAATAATTTAACCATTGAATTAACGTAATAATATAAGACTAAACTTGCATATAACATTATGTATAATAATAAATACTAAATATTAAATAAATAAACATAACTGATTACAATAGCTCCGTATTCCCATATTCTTATTTAGATTTTATTAAAATATAGCTGGGAATCCATCATCATCGTCAATCCCGCTGTCTTTGCCGAAAACTTCGCCTGTAAGGAAAACGGAATCTTCTCTGTTCAGGTACCACGAAGACATTCGGCTGGATCAGTGTCAATTTTTCTTCATAGACGATGTTCTTATCATGAGCGCCGTCATTTCCAGTAGAAAGCATAGTTGTTACAACTGAATCTTCTGTGGTAAGTTTAGATTAAGATATCGGAGACGAGGTAGATGTGCCTTGATTATCGCTAGCTACGGGCGGTGCGTCAGTCATAGATAGTGTCATTACTCTTATGAAGGTAGTAACCTACAATACAAATTTTATTTTTTATAATCTCGCCTAAATTATTTGTTTTTATTACATATTTTATACAATTACAGATAGAAAAAATAAAACAAAGACTCACCACAATCGTAATAGCTCTCATCTTGAAGCAGGAACTAATTTATAATGTACGAAATACTGGAGAATATAAAAACCGCTTTTATTTTGCTTATGTTGCAATCGAATACTGAATGAATGCAGTTTATCCATAACCATATATATATCCAAAAATTTCAACAAGAGTGGGATCATTCTTGTTAACGTACTATTTTGATTGTCATAGTACTGTGGACACATGTTATTATTACTATTTTTCTGTACCGTATACAGGCTGTTACAAATTCGAGGGTCATCATGGAGATCTCGAAAACGGTAAGAGATACAAAGTCGGTTAAATTGGGGCACAGTTGGGTTTTTTTTTTCTGCCGAAAAATACACTTTTGTGTTTCCCGTTTTTCGGAAATATTTCAAAAACTATAAATCAGAAAATTTTTTAAAACGGATTATTTTTCAGCAGCAAAAACCGCAACTTTGTCCCAATTTAACCGACTTTGTATCCCTTATCGTTTTTGAGATCCCAATGGTGACTTTCAAATTTGTAACAGCCTGTATACAGAACATTTAGAGCGACTAAGGCAAGCTAGAAAAGAGATAGATCTAGAGTGGGGCAGTTGTAAAACATATACGGAATAGCACGCTTGCCGATGCATTAATTCCGTACATGTTTTACAACTGCCCCACTCTAGATCTATCTCTTTTCTAGCTAGCCTTACTCGCTCTAAATGTTCTGTATATCCAAAAATTTCAACATGAGCGGAATCATTCCTGTCAACGTACTATTTTCATTGCCATGTTATTGTGGACATACACAATTATTATAAATTCAATGTTATTCGCACCTCAATATAACTTTATAACTCGTTAGGAATAAACACATCGCTAGTCAGCTTTTTAGTAAGAAATAACACCTATTGAATGTATTTGTCAGTAACCAAAGTTAAATGTTGATATTTATGCAGTTATAACCGTATCTGCTCATAGTAAAGTTATTTCGTTGTTGTTTTCGTGTTTTTGATTAAATAATAGTATGAATAGTTCTAATTAAGTTTAAGAAGGTTGTATACTACTGTACAGATCTCCGTAATCGATAAACCCCATAATTTTTCAATGTGATTTCAAGGACTGTTGGCTCATAATAAAAATCGATAATACCAAACACCACAATCCTTCATTAATTAATTCGGGGAAATTCTTGTTTGATGAAAGTTGACGACCATATCTTCTGAGAAATTTCGAAAAATGTAATGTTTTTTAAACATAACAATGTAGATGAAATTTAAGTCCCTTAGTACAAGTTTTCAAGTGAACGACAAGTTTTATGAATAGAATGAAAGCACTGCAATGGGTAATACCCCTGTTATTGTTAATTTTTTCGAGCAATTTTGAACCTGATATGAAGCAACAGAACGAATATGTTCGTAGAAACTGGTTAAGATACTTTGATGATATATTCGCGGCGTTTAATGTTACAAAAGCTGGTGGCCAGGAATTCCATGAAAAATTTGTATCAATTAGATTTCATTAAATTTATCGCAGAGGAAAAAATAAACAACAAATTTTCGTTTTTTTTTAGATAGGTACGTTTATTATTAGGAACGAACATAAAAATCATGAACGAATAAATTAATTCTAATAAACTTTTTAATTAATAGATCGGTCAAATTTCCGCTAAAACAAATTAGATTTCAGAATAAATTCGAATTTATTAAGAGAATAGTAGTCTACAATGATTTCTCTTATGCAGATGTCGAGTCCACGTTCAAAAAAGTTCAATTAAGATCCAAAAGATTGAACCACGTCTTTCAACAACAGAATTTAAATGTTCGTTACTCGACTAATCATACGTTAAAAATTTCTTAGGCAACCCGAAAGACAAAGATGAAATTAGACAATGTCCGGAATTTATAAAATTCCTAGCAAAAATAGGTAATCAAATTTATATTGTTCAAACGAATTTTTCAATACAAACTAGAGATTTTCGGTATGTGAGAGGGGAATCGTCAGCAGTAGCGCAACATCTAATTGAGAATAGTCATATACCGAAATAGTCAGATTCCGATAACGGATTCTTATATCCTATTGATAAGCCATCATCTCATTAATAAAGTAGTTGATAATTCTTGGAAAATCAGTCTTGTTTGAAAGTTTAAAAAAGGACAGATCCCTTCTCAACATATGTTAACAATTCACAAGGGCGACCTCAAATGCTTCCGGAATCGACAATAATCATTTGTGACAACGAAAGTTGAAGTGGATTCATTGATTGGCAGGGCAAACTTTACTATAGCTTTAATCAAAATTTCAGACGTTACTGTCGATAGTTGTTAGCAATTTCGTAAAAATGGATAAAATCGAATTTGGTGCATTGATAAAACACTGGGAAAACGGCCGTGGAAATTGAAATATTTCGAAAGTTTATGGCGGATCGAAGACATCATTTTCGATCATCAGCTTGTGGGTGAAAAGTTCAAAAATTCCGGACAAAAATGACGAACCAAGCAGTGGATGCTAAAACCAACGATGTCAATAGGATAGGGTCGATAAGATTCATGATGCCGTGTTAGTCGATCGCCAATTGAAGCTGAAAGAGGTAGCAGAGACAACAGGCATCTCAGAGAAACGCATTGGCCATATCCTACACGAAAAGGCTTTCGGCGCAATAACCTATTTTTGCTCACACCGGAGCAAAAACAAATCGATTGAATGTCAAATTTTATATTAAACATACGCATTTAGATGCTTTCTTCAATGCATTTGTCTGCGATATTTTAGATGGAAAGGACTAGTTACCGGGGCGAAAGTTAAAGAATAACTGTAGTCAAAATTATTAAATTAACAATCAGAAAATTTCCAAAAAGTGATACGTAATCACACTGTATACATAGCAAACCCCACAACTTCATTTCAAGATCTGTATTGGAATGAAATATACATAGTGTCCAAAGTAAAATGTTCACGAGCTATGAAGTTGATTACTTAAGTTAGTAATACTTTTTACTCTGAATGATAGAAAAACAGAAAAAAAAAACATTCACATTGTCTTTTTTAATGGAATATTGTATATTTTCAAAGAAACCAATATTTTGAACAAAATCTTTATTACTTACTACTGTGAAATTAAAAATAAGCAAGTAAAAAGTACTTTCTGATAATTGTGCAAATGTGCAAGTAGGCAATGATCAAATATTTTAGAATAAACAATCACATACAGGTTTTCCTAGTTACTTGCCAAATGAATCATTCTTTGTGATTATTAATTCATCCTTAATCGTTATTGCTGTGCAAGTGCCATTTACTTACTCTTCTCGTAAAATGTAATATGCTGCAAGTATATCTGATTTGTAGAAAAAATTAGATATACTTCGCCATTGTTAATTTAACCAACTTCATAGCTTTAATAATAAGTTTGCAATGGTAAACACGTTACCATAACTTTGGACATGGTGTATACTTCTAATACTTTACGTAAACTAAAGATAGATACATACATATGTTAATATTTTTTCATTTGTTCACAGTTCGAGATGAAGGTAAAGCTGAGCGTAATTTGGAAAAGGCTATTGTTGGTCGTACATCTTTGATTACTGCTGTTGATAAAAATTAGGAATCAGCTGAGCTTTGAACATCTCCGCGATTAGGTCAGTGTTTTATAATGTTTTAATATTTTTAGTTCAATAAGATATTTCAGTTATTATATACCATAACATGTAAAGAGATAATAAATTTTGTTCTGTAATAAGATATATCACATCTTATTTTTTTATTTATCTTGAATTTTAGTTTCACTAATAAATAAAATATCGTAATTACTTTTTTTATTTATTGTATGTGCAGATCATGTATGGTGTTATATGGGTATACGATTCGATGTTAACTATTGTTAACAACATAGACATAAAAAAAACATAAAATTTGTAGTAAGTTTTCCTTATATATTGTCACATGAAATAAAACATCTACGATATATGTCCTGATTACAGGCAGATCATATCGAGATGTACTATGTTACACAATTATGAGCATGTTTGTGTTGAACGCTGAGTATTTCATCATAAGCGTAGATTTTATAACAGTTTTCAAATCATTACTTGTATATGTTCTTAACTATTATCAACATCTTGCATACATAGATATGTAAAATTCAAACAGAAGTTTTCTATTAAATTATCTATGATCTAATTATTGTAATTTGGTAGTTTATATCAAAAATCAAGTTTATTTCATATGAAAATATATTATATACAGATAATTAACTCGAATTTGGAGTTGGTATAATATCGCTGTAATTTATTCAGCAAACTAATTAATAACATCGGATCAGTGTACCTATGTACCATCATATATGTTTTGCATCTTGTATGTCTTATCGTATAGATATCACATACAAGATTAATACCCAATATTACTTCCCGTAGTTACTACAGCATTCGTTGGCAACATCAGTTGCCAACGAATCACCAACAGAACGGGTAGGTATTGAAAATTTATCCTACGCCAATGTCACCTAAAGATATAAAACCAACGTTGTAAAATGTTCACACTTTCACATACTGCCAACATTGTTGCCCAACGCGTGCCCAATATAACTCGGACAATCAGCCAACGTTACACCAACGTTGTGTGCTACCTGGGACAATATAGATGAAATTTAAGTCCCTTAGTACAAGTTTTCAAGTGAACGACAAGTTTTATGAATAGAATGAAAGCACTGCAATGGGTAATACCCCCTGTTATTGCTAATTTTTTCACGAGCAATTTTGAACCTGATATGAAGCAACAGAACGAATATGTTCGTAGAAACTGGTTAAGATACTTTGATGATATATTCGCGGCGTTTAATGTTACAAAAGCTGGTGGCCAGGAATTCCATGAAAAATTTGTATCAATTAGATTTCATTAAATTTATCGCAGAGGAAAAAATAAACAACAAATTTTCTTTTTTTAGATAGGTACGTTTATTATTAGGAACGAACATTAAAGATCAGGACGAATAAATTAATTCTAATAAACTTTTTAATTAATAGATCGGTCAAATTTCCGCTAAAACAAGTTAGATTTCAGAATAAATTAGAATTTATTAAGAGAATAGTAGTCTACAATGATTTCTCTTATGCAGATGTCGAGTCCACGTTCAAAAAAGTCCAATTAAGATCCAAAAGATTGAACCACGTCTTTCAACAACAGAATTTAAATGTTCGTACTCGACTAATCATACGTTAAAAATTTCTTAGGCAACCCGAAAGACAAACATGCAATTAGACTAAAATCCGGAATTTATAAAATTCCTAGCAAAAACTGTAATCAAATTTATATTGTACAAACGAAGAAATAAATACAAACTAGAGCTTTTCGGTATGGGAGAGGGGAATCGTCAGCAGTAGCGCAACATCTAATTGAGAATAGTCCGAAAAGAAATAGAGAGTTTTAAATTCTTATATCCTATTGATAAGCCATCATCTCATTAATAAAGAGTCGCCAATTCTTGGAAAATCAGTCTTGTTTGAAAGTTTAAAAAAGGACAGTCCCTTCTCAACATATGTTAACAATTCACAAGGGCGACCTCAAATGCTTCCAGAATCGACAAGAGATTGCGCACGAAAGTTGAAGTGGATTCATTGATTGGCAAGGGCAACCTTTTTTATAGCAACTGTCAAAATTTCAGACGTGTACTGTCGATAGTTGTTAGCAATTTCGTAAAAATGGATAAAATCGAATTTGGTGCAGTGATAAAACACTGGGAAAACGGCCACGGAAATTCGAAATATTTCGCCAGAAGTTTATGGCGGA
The DNA here is from genome assembly GCA_023690525.1 of Holotrichia oblita. Taxonomy (NCBI): domain Eukaryota; kingdom Metazoa; phylum Arthropoda; class Insecta; order Coleoptera; family Scarabaeidae; genus Holotrichia; species Holotrichia oblita. The sequence continues at coordinate 20,950,550 of CM043021.1, read as the reverse complement.
TCGACCCCATCATTTTCGATCATCAGCTTGTGGGTGAGCGAGTTCAAACATATCCGGACAAGCACAAGTGACGAACCACGCAGTGGATGCTCAAAAACCAACGATGTCAATAGGATAGGGTCGATAAGATTCATGATGCCGTGATAGTCGATCGCCAATTGAAGCTGAAAGAGGTAGCAGAGACAACAGGCATCTCAGAGAAACGCATTGGCCATATCCTACACGAAAAGGCTTTCGGCGCAATGGATACCTCGTTTGCTCACACCGGAGCAAAAACGAAATCGGATGACCGTGTCGGAGAAATTTTTGGCCAGTATGCAACGCAATCTAAGGGATTTCTTCATGCATTTCGTAACCGTGGATGAGACTTGGATCCACCATTAAATACCGGAGACCAAGGAACAGTCGAAGCAGTGAACTTTTCCGGGCGAATCAGCTCCGAAGAAAGCAAAGACCGTTCCATGGGACGGATAGTCATGGCGACCATTTTTTGGGATTCCCAAGGTGTGATCCTCAACGACTATCTGCATAAGGGAAGGATGATCACGGGGCAATACTACAGTGATTGATTGACCCGATTCGATGCAGTATTGAAGGAGAAACAGCCTCGTTTGGAACGAAAAATGCACCGGCTTATTCATGCCGCATCGACGTGTTCAAATTGAATGAGTTGTGCTACGAATTAGTCTCTCATCCTCCATATTCACTTTTTCCTATTCCCAAACCTGAAAAAATCTCTGGCTGGAAAGAGAAGCAGCCAACAAAGAAACCACTTCATCTGACGATGACGTACCGCTGTCTAATTTTTCCGAAGCCAGAAAAAGGAAATCCAAGAGCTTGAAAGGGAAGAATGGTTACAGATGGTGTACCAAACTTCCAGAAAGATTAAAAATAACCGCAGCCCAAAGTATCATTCATTTTGTCCCAGGACTTATAGGTGGCGCTCAAAGATGTTCAACTATATCTGAATATTTCTTGCATTTTCTTTCGTATGAAATTTTAGACTTAGTTATTAGCCACTCTAATGCAGAAATTGCCAGGCAGTGTAAAAACTATGACCAGAATACATCGTTTGTGTCAACATTAGTGAAAGAAGAACTTTTGGCTTTACTCGCAGTTTTGGTCATGTCTGCTGTAAAAAAAGATAATCATTTAAGTGCAAAGCAGATGTTTGATTCTACAATATCCGGTTCATTTTATAAATCATGCATGAGCCGCGAACGATTCCTTTTCTTGATAAACTGCCTTCGTTTTGATGATAAACAACAAGAAAAGAAAGGACGAAAACGGACGCTTTTTCACATATTCGCCAATTATGGAACGGCAAAACATCATTACACCCCTTCTTCATATTTGGCAATTGACGAACAACTTTTAGGTTTCCGAGGAAGATTTAGGATGTATATTCCTAATAAACCCTCAAAATACTCTTCCATGACGCCATACCTTACGTGGGAAAGTCAACAGATACAAATGATTTGCCATTGTCTTATTATTTTGTGATAGCATTGACCAAATCCGTCCATGGCAGCAATCAAAACATTATAATGGACAACTGGTTTACCTCGGTCTCACTGGCAGATGAACTTCTTGAAGATCAATACAAATTAACCATTATATGTAGGTACAATAAGAAAGAATAAGCGAGAAATCCCGTTAGAAATGCTGGGAGTGAGAGGACGAGCACAACATTCGTCAATGTTTTGTTTCGACAGAAACAAAACATTACTTTTATATGTACCCAAGAAAAATAAAATAGTGTTATTACTATCTACCATGCACGAAGGAGCTGAAATATCGGAGAAATATAATAAACCAGCACTAATTTTGAACTACAATGAAACAAAATCCGAGGTAGATACTTTTGACCAGATGTGTTCAAATATGTCATGTAGTAGGAAGACCAGATGTTGGTCGATATGCGTTTTTTATGGAATAATCAATGTTTCTTGTATCAATTCCTAATGTAAAAGAACATAAAAAGCCCCTTCCTCGATTTCAATTTATTTATTGATCTAAGTCATCAGTGTGCCAAACCTTGGATGGAACATAGATTGAGTATCAAAAATTTATGCCGTGATCTTGGCCAAACTATCGGAGAAATTTTTAAAATTGAGGTTAAATCAAACAATATCTTCTATGAAGAAGGTAAAGGTAATAGTATTAACGTATAATTAAAACGTAGTAGTATTCTAGGGTTAATTCGATGTACTCAGTACTCGGTTGAGGTTTCCGTTAGAAGTAAAATATTTCACACAAAAAGGGAGATTCCTTAAATGGAAAGTCGCGAAGGTAGACTTGAATGGAGTTGGATAGAGTTAAATACATCTCCGAATTCCTATTGCCTTATAACAAAACTATTATAATTATAATTGTTGTGTGTGAAGAGCATCATTAAAATAATAATGCTGATTGTTTGCAATTACATTAATAAAACAATTGTCTGTAATACTCACAATACTATTTATTTTTGTATTTAACTAACACGCAACGCATACATAATCTCCTATTTAAATTAATTGGAGTTATTCCCACTAATATACGTAACATAAATGCATTATATCGCTTATCTTTATTCTATTATTATCTTTTCACAACGAGGCCAGCAATTACCAACATAAATATTTACTATTACATATGCATTTTTTGAAAATAAAGCTAATAACCCGACGTTTCATAAATGCAAAAAAAAATAGTGACTAAGCGAACTAGTTAATTAAGCGTACTAATTACATAAGCCCGCGATTCAAACAGAGCGGTTATTTATAGCCTTAAACATATGGTACAACACATAGTACATCCTGCTATGGTTTATAGCATGTTTATTTGAATTATACAGGTATACAACAGATTTAGATGAATTACCGTAGTGTATGTTTTATTTACCGGTCATAATGTAGACGAAACTGGTTCAAGGTTGACGCAGTAATGCTTGCTATCCTTTTTTCGTTCTCTCCAACATGTTTATTCTCAATTATTGTGTTCAGTGTTAACTATTAGTAGTAGCAGAATACGAGCACGTGATATCTGTTTTATGTCCTAATAAAGTGCTTGAACGATATCTACCTGTCATTGCGGTTGGAAAACCGTATTAATCCTAGATATAATTGATTATCTGTAATTGTAAGTCATAGTGCTAGGATAATTTAACATCCTTGTAATTCTTGAATCGACGGATAGTATAATTAATAGTAATAATTATTAACTGCAAGTTACAGAAGCAGTATATATCAATAAACGAAATCACTCTATTACTATATTGTTTCGTATTCACCTTCGTTAAAAGATCGTAGATAAAGTGCATAATAATACATAATTTCATCATTACGTTCAATTTACACACATTATTAGTTCGGCTCCTCCTACCACAATATTAACTGATGATCAGAGTTTTTCAGGAGTGCCGCAAGGGCCAATACTAAACCCTATGTTATTTCTAGTCTTATATAAATGAAGTCTGGGAGGTTCAGAATCGTTTTCTTGCATCAACATCTATCCACTTTATATGCATTCTCCCATCGGCATAAGATAAAAATATATTCTTTAGAATATCCACATATGTATCCATGTTCATCGAGAATGTCTTTTATCTAGTATTCCTTATTCCGAAATAAGAGAAGCACCCTCAAACCATTATTGTTGAACCACTGTGTTTAACGGTTGAAGAGCTGTATTTACTGGTTTTCTAACGAACGATCTGCAACCACTTCGACTTTTAGTTTCCTCTGTGCAAAGTATATTAGGTCAGTTTCCTGGTGTTCAATTGATATGGTCCTGTGCAAACTTCCCGGAACGCCTAATATGTTGCTCTTTCAATAATGGCACTTTTCTAGAAGTATTCGCAGGTAAATTCTGATCTTGTAAGCCACTAGATATTCTTCTTGCACTACTATTTAGCTGTGAGTCTTGTTTTAATTAAGCAGCAGCATTTTGCCATCACAATTCGTTGTTTTCTTCTTACCCTCCCGAGTTGCTGATTTTTTTTTTATACTACAGTACTTGTTGCAACCCATTACTTTCACTAACAAGTATATAAAGTTGATAATACTAAACGCAAACTAAACTATTTTATACAAAATGAACCAAATTGCACCTTTCAATCTGGTCGATATGATGTTTGACAGAATACAGCTATTACTTTGACCAGGCTCAAAATGTACAACCTATTGTAGCGCAAAAATGGAAGATTCCCGAGATTTAAGAATGCAGTTTAATATTATTTTATGACAGTTCTTTATGAATTTCTGTATCTCATGGATAAATGGCAGTTTGCAAAATTTAAGTAGGTAAATAAAGCGAACATTATTTATCAAGTTTTTAATGTCGTACTGCTATTATTTTGACTATAACTGTAGGAATTTCAAAAATATTTTAAATATGTAATCAGATGCAATTCTATATTCAAAAACCTACAGAAAAAATATTTTCGAAATTTTATCTTTTATGAATGTTTAATAGTAGCGATATCATAACTGTTTTTGAAAATATGTTTTGTCTTGGCATTAACATCATTTATTACACACATTTTTCAAAATTGGTTTTTAAATTTTTGCTGAAACTGCGGAAAATACTCTTTTGTATTTTTTCCTCAAAAAAACATGATCAAAACATATTTTTTACCATTTTTTAAAATATATAAAATACAGTTTATTACACTAACTAATATTACTGAAATTTTATAAAAAAAATTATTTGAAAATATTAATTTAACATACCTGACTTAGGTTTCTAGTAAGAATATCACATTCAATCCGCGCGTATTCAGTGACGACAGCGATGTCAATTTATGTGTATGAATGGAAAAAGATTTGCAAGTTCTTTATGAATTTCTGTACCTCATGGATAAATGGCAGTTTGCAAAATTTAAGTAGGTAAATAAGGTGAACATTATTTATCAAGTTTTTAATGTCGTACTGCTATTATTTTGACTATAACTGTAGGAATTTCAAAAATATTTTAAATATGTAATCAGTTGCAGTTCTATATTCAGAAACCTACAGAAAAAATATTTTCGAAATTTTATCTTTTATGAATGTTTAATAGTAACGATATCATAACTGTTTTTGAAAATATGTTTTGTCTTGGCATTAACATCATTTATTACACACATTTTTCAAAATTGGTTTTTAAATTTTTGCTGGAACTGCGGAAAATACTCTTTTGTATTTTTTCCTCAAAAAAACATGATCAAAACATATTTTTTACCATTTTTTAAAATATATAAAATACAGTTTATTACACTAACTAATATTACTGAAATTTTATGAAAAAAATTATTTGAAAATATTAATTTAACATATCTGACTTAGGATTCTAGTAAGAATATCACATTCAATCCGCGCGTATTCAGTGACGACAGCGATGTCAATTTATGTGTATGAATGGAAAAAGATTTGCAAGTCGCGCTGACGCCACTAGGAGAGGAAATTACCGGTAGATACCGATGACTCAAGTACCGCACCGAATGCGTACCCCGTCTATGGTATGTTGTACAATGCTTACGATATATACATATTTAATATAGTACTTCACTAACCGGTACCTACCGGTGACTTACCAATACGCTAACTGAACCCAACCAATGACTAAACTGTTTCATGTCATTGATGTGTAACATTTTGCAGAAGAGAATAAATTTTTTCAAAACATCATGGAGTTTAAACAATAAAATTTCTACGGGTTTTTCGGTCGTTTATTTTCGATATTTCGTCACAATTCTGTGACTTCTTCAGGAAATTATATTTTTTTAAATGAATTTAGATTAACGTCTAGTTTGAAGTAATTCAAAATTTTGTCAATGTTAATTGCAATTTTGTATTCACAAACCTACAGAAAAATATTTCCGAAATTAAAAATTTTATCTTTTTAATAGCAACATAACTATTTTAAAAAATATGTTTTGTTTTGGCAGTAACAAAATTTTGAATTACTTCAAATTAGACGTTAATCTAAATTCTTTTTAAATAATATAATTTGCTGAAGAAGTCACAGAATTGTGACGAAATATTGAAAATAAAGATTTTTATTATTAAAGGAGCGAAAAACCCGTAGAAATTTTATCGTTTAACCAAAAAGGAACGGTCAAAAAACAACATCAATAATAGTGTTTAAAACGATTGCATTTCAAGATTGCAAACTGGTATTTCTAACAAGTTAGGAATTTTTAAAAACAAAGATTCGGGACGATTTTCTAAATTTAGTTAATTCATCATTAACAATTCTTTTATCTATTAAATTTCGCAAAAAATAAATTATTTACTAATTATTGATTTTGCCGTTTTTGACAATTCTATAGAGAATATAAAAAATATTTAAAAAAATAAAAAGCTATAATTAAACATTCTTCAACTGAAACTAATTTAAAATTAAATTTAGAAATTATAAAAAATGTTGGGTCCGGAAATTATTTTGAATTATTTATTATAAAGTTGCTGCATATACCATATACAAAAATTTAAGATAATGAACTATAAAACGATTTGAGGAGACTGGATCTTATTAAAATCGACCAAAACGTAGGAACAGGATCGATATTTAAAGCGTTTAGAGAACACTTGTTCGTGGATCTATCAGTCGGGTAAGCGGTTTCTGTTTGTGACATAACTGTTCGAAGAAGGTTGATAGCTCACCATACGCCATACTTGAACCAACAAGATATGAAGAATGGTTTGCTGTAGGCAAGAAAACAAGAACTAGACTGTTAAGGACTGGCCGAAGATTATATGCTCTGATGAATCAAATGTGGAGATAAATTAAGCAACCATATTTTGTTCCATCGATGTACAAAATTTGTAAAAATGTACACATGAACCACCAACAAGCTAATTTAAGAGAGTGGCTATTTTTAATTAACCAATTCAGACTCTCACTCCTGGAGCTCAATTTGTTCGCCGTAGACTAGGAGTAGCATTTGGCCTTAATTACGTCACTTCCGGAGTCAAACACAGCGATGACAGCGTCATGATGTGAAAATTGCATGCCTCTTAGTGGCATGGGCGAGGTGTTAAGAGTTTTAATGTTATAAATAGGGTTAGGATTTTTGTGCAGTAAAAAAGTGAAAATATGCACATAAATATGCACATTTCAAAAAAGAAAAAAATGCAATAATTTATCCACTAAATATGTGAAAATATGCACATGAAATATACAACTTAGTAGGAGAGAACAATAGCATACTATATGCTCCTTATTTGATATTTACGAATGGCCAGCTTTGTCTTAAACTTGTTTTTGTACTGTCGGAATTACGAAAGAAGAGCCCTGCGTCTCAAATTGCTGCGTCTAGTAACGACACACATTTTCAAAATTATTAGTCAAGATACTTTAAAAGATAAAGATCAATTTTTTTAAACGTATATCATTCGTCCGTAACATATCTGTAGGACAGACGTTTCATTGACCTGGTGTCCCCAGCAATGTACAAGACAAAGATCTAATCTATCACTTGTATTACAACTGACGTTAACCTTAAAGTTTAACAGTTCATTATGTGCGCACCATTGCAATTTTGAAATTCTACCGGAGGGACGATATCTAATATGACGCTGAAGTACCGATTTGATTCATACGTTAATTTATTAATGACTCAGGGCTCTTCTTTCGTGATTCCGATAGATTTTATTTCAATTCTATGGACAAGCTTTTAAGCTTTAAGCTTTGTCGCGGAACGTAAACATTCACTTATATCCTCTCAAAAGGAGCCTCACCCTTATCCCGTTAGCGGAGAGGAAATGCCGTGCTATGCGCTGATTGGCTCATGTGAATACGCGCACTATCGGGTGGTGGATGCCGAGCGGATATAAATTAGTGTTATATTGAGGATATAAGTGATGGTAGATATAAGTGATTGCGGATATAAAGGAGGTTTCAGTGTAGTAATATTAATATACGATATATTACAATTTAACTTTACATGCCTACCTATATATTTATTTGAATAGGATAATGTACTCGATCACAAATCTATATACGCTCCATGCAATGGTTTAGTAATAACTTATTTGAATAGCCGTCGAAATTACCGGATTTGTCGTCAATTGAACATTTGTGGTGCATTTTGAAGCTAAGGATCTCAACATAACAAAAATTAACTTAAATACAAAAAAAATCATTTCGAAGATTAAAATAACCTTCGTCCTTGCAATTTATATCACGATACATTCATATTGCTTTATACACGTTAGATTAATTTATTAGTTTTAGTGGAGAATTAATAATTAATTTATGTTTTCAATTTCTTAGAGATTTTGCAAGAAGTCAGTTATAAAAAAATTAATAAAAAATCGTTGGCAAGCAGCAAAAAATTTATTCAAACTTTTAAGTTATGGTTTACACCCATCGCAAGTTTATCCTCTACAATTTTCCACTTGCGATTCCGTCAAAGATTATTACAAAAGTTGTTTTTAACATCCTTTACTTATACCCGTCTCCACTGTTAAGGCGGCGGCCCCTTCTGACTTAAAAAACACCTCCGACTATCCTTACTCTAAGTTTTTGCTTCTAGATATTTAGAATTTTTTTGTGCGTTTGCGTTTCCACTCAAAAACTAAAGATAAAGTAATAAATTTGGGTCTGAATTTCATTCATACGTTTTTAATTCTCTTAAAAACTTTCATTAATATTCTTGAAATTGAAGTTTGTTGTTAAATCTAGATAAATGATTCATTCATTGTAAATGTAATGAGAAAAGCTGTTCAATGTAAAGCTGCTCGGTGTATAATTTCTTTTAATTACGTAATAAATAAAGATAGCTCTTTCTTTAATTGTGAAAGTCCTTAACGTGATTGAGACCATGTTAAAACCTAATACGCTGAAATCCATTAAAAGAGCGCTATGTCGCAGTATAATTATTAAATTATCACAGCTCTCGGATTTAATAAAATCGCATCGTTTCGTTTTAATTCCGTCTTCAATTATTTCATTAACGGCTTGTGAAGTGCTTCTCAAGAAAGTCTTCAGTCGAGTACGATAAAATTAATTGACACGGGAAAAGAACTCCTTTTTATATTACCGCGTTAGTAACGGTTTTACACTCCCAAAGCGAGAAATATAATTAGATTACCGGATCAAATTTGCTGTAACGAAAATTTCATTCCGAATTATGTATTTTATAAAAAAAATTATATATTATTTCCGAAAATTAAAAGTAAAAGTGACGTTTTTACTTGCTGTAACAGTCACCTACCAACGTGACTACCCAAAAATGATGACTAAACAGCAGTTAAGCGGTCAAAAATTAATTTTTGTCAAACAATATTAAAACCTTTTATAATTTCATCAATATAGATGTTCCTAATAGGTATGTAGTGTAAGGAGTAGGTAATTAATTTCGACCGCACTACTAGAGCAATTTCAATTCATCAAGCGTCCAATTAAATCAACGAAGTCTAAACAGATAAATCAAGATAGAATTCCATAACAGTATTTAATACCAACATTAACACTTTAGAGATTTAAACAGAGATGCAGTGGTATTCATAACTCATGCTTTCGCTAAAGCAAGAGCCATCTTAGAGGTAACCGTCACTCTTCTAAATCTCTGCTGCCTGTTCATTAAGCATTCAGGCCGGTAGATATTATGCCGTGAAGAGACACCGGCAAGCCAACTGAGATTCATAATCGTAAATTAGTAAGACACAAATAATAACACTGGATCGCGTTAAAAATAATTCACTTAGGAATTTCCGCTCGATGCTGGATACCTACGGTTTGTACTATTATCAAAATAAGTTCTGTATTAACACGATCGTCAACAAGAATAATTCGTTTCAAACCGTGCCTATATTATCGTTTCCGAAATGAAAAGGAATGCAATACTTGTTGTGACGATTGTACGCGCGCTTCATACAAAGAAGAGTTCCGAATGTTTGTTTCTCATCTAGAAATAGATAGTCGGCCGATTTAGTTTGATTCTCCGAGCATCTATAGTCTACAAATAAAAAATAACTGGAATATTTTCGCCGCAATGATTGGAGTCACTCAAATACCTCACAGACTTTTTTATTTCTGGCCCTTGGATGACTATGTATTTGATGGATGATGGCGCCCGAAAATGTCTATACCGAATTTAAGTTAGAGCTAAAAGAAGCTGCAATATCTTCTTTTTAAATTTAATTCAACCACACATAGAGTCGGGAGAAAATTGTAATGAAATTTTCATTACTTTTATTTGCTTCAAAATTCATCAAATTACTTGATCCATCCATTAGAAATAAAATTAAACAAATTTAAAATTAATTTATTTAATTAGATTTGTATAAAATAAATACATTTTAAATCTTAAAGTGCCTTTGTCAGAAAAACAAAGTTACCTAAGATAAAGTGTAATACAAAAAAACTGAATTATATTTATGTATTTTTTCTATGAGGTAAAACGTAATCAAGATTTACAAAAAACTATACCAGTTATTTTCTAATGTAGTAGAGCATGCATTTTAGAGCAAAATCAAAAACAGTTTTTTGATTATCGTTTTCCCTTTGAAAAATATTCCATCCAGCACAGAACTCTGATCATGGGTGTCGAATAATTTTTTTTTGTTAATTTAGCAAGACAAACGCTCATAGTTGAAGAGAGGTCGAGTAAATATAAAAAGCTTGCAAGGCGCCTATAAAGCAAACAAGAAAAACTTCAGACGTAACCAAAGAAACAGCGCCACATCTCCAATGAAATTACAGCAAACCCAGAAAATGTCACAACCTCTTGCTCCAGGTTACTTAATCATAGCAAATCGCAAATTATCGTTTGACCACCCACCGGTTAAGTTTTATCCGATCTCGAAGTTTCATACAACAAGTTCGTCGCACTTTTCACAAACTTTGAGAGGTGGTTAAACGCCGAAAATAATAGGCCTTATTGTATCGTGTCTCTACAAAGAGCATACAGACATTAGGACTGTTGTCTTGTAGGTTAAGAAGAAAATCTACAACTATCCGCTGGTAAAGATTCAGAAAAGCGTAGACGCTCGCGAATACGAAAAATGGTCTAAAATCAGAAACTACCAGAAAAATATGATTTTGTTGTGGTGCTGTGCTACCCAGACCAAGATAAATTCCAACCATCAAATATGTTCTGAATTCTATTTCTAGAAAAATCAGCATTGATATAACCTTGGTTTGGATATGATCTAGCTTCAAACAAGGAGGGAAATATTGGGATAAGCAGCCAAAATCAAACGATGATTTTAAAAATCTCCATTTAATATTCTAAGCTTTTGGCTGCTTATCCCGACATTTCCCTCCTTGTTTGACCTTAACGTTGTACAGTTAGTGCTTCCACTCTACTCTAATGATCTAGCATGTTGAAACAAAAAAATGAAGGTAATATAAAATTCCAGATCCTGCATACAATTGCCGATATATTTTTTAAAATAATTAAAAAAAATTGTAAATCTGTTTAGGGGGGCTTTTGGAAAGAACTAATAAAGTAGTTTGCTATAGTGAAGCGACAGTATATTCAGTGCAAAGATTTAACTAGGAAACCTTTAGTTACAGGAAAATATAAACTATAAGCATTTTGACAAATAAACGACCAACATGGTTAAATCAAACCCACCGTCCACAATTGTTTTCTACAATATATTATTTAACAGGGTATCCAGATTTCGTAGGGACAACATGGTTAACTTTTGTAATTGAAGACGTAGAGAGACGATTATATTAGCAAAAAGTTGCAGCTTCAAAAATTCAATAAGAATCAATTTTCAATTTTCACTTCTCATGGTACGTTTGTTTAACATTGAAAATAAACTGAAATCTCCTAATTTCTTTTATTTTTCCATAACTTTTTTGTTACTTAAGATAAAAATTTAAATACTTGGCACTTAATAAAACAAATTTCTTTTGAACTAATTTTTAGTAATCTAACCTAACCACAATAATTTTAATTTTTTACACCCCTTTTAAGAGGGTTTTTTTTTCTGGATCCAATTACGTATCGTGTGACATGACAACCTTTTCAAAAATTTGGAAAATTAGGCTCATTCTTTTTATGGGTTAGATATCCTGCCTTTTACCGTAGTGACTTGTACTGTTCTAACGTTATCGGGAAAGATACTCCACTAATAGGTACGAAGTTATTGTTTCCTGTAAATTGCATTAAATGTGAACATTACTCTTCAAGCGCTAAACAAAGCGAGTGTACGTCGTTCTTGAGTTGAGATTTTTTCCTAAAAAGAATAGGCTCATGTTTTCAAATTCTGAAACAATTGCCATGTCATGCAATACATAATTACGTTCAGAAAAAAACCTCTCTTAAAAGGGAAACAAAAATTGCATTGTTCTAATTTAAAATTTTGAGGTTAGGTGAAATTACTAAAACTTTGCACACAAAAAAATTATTTTATTAAATGCCAATAAAAGTATTTAAACTGCTCAAACCGCATCTCAATATCTTAAGTGACAAAAAAGTTACGGCAAATGAAAGAAATTAGGAGGTTGCCATTTTTCATCAATATTTAAAGAACCTATACATACTTATACATACAAGAAGGATTGATTTCTGTCACTTTAAAAAATTGTCGCTAAATACAATTCTATCTATCTAATCATGCCTATCTACCTACAATGACGTTTATCTTTTATCCATCTATTCACAAACAGTCGAACTACTGAAACTGGAGTAAATCAATGTTTGGGATTATAAATTACTATCTAACTATTTCAAAGAGTTTTATATCGATTGTACGAGTATCAACTTTTATATTTATCAAATCTGCAAGTAAAACAATTTGTAAAAACAATTTTTTACATTATTTTTCAAAATATTCACCCTGGTTACACTTTTGCATCCGTACGAACCAGTTCTCAAACCATTTTTACCACTCTGAAGGTTTGTATCTTAGAAACATGGATTTCAAAGGCTTCGACTACTTCTTGAGGAGTTGAAAATTGCTGGCCACGCATTTTTTATTTCACAGTTGGGAACGAAAGGAAATCATTCGATGACAAATCAGGTGAATATGAATTAGTCAAACTTTAAGAATACATATGTCAAAAGCTCCATCTAGTCTATTGTAAAAAATATAAAAGGTGGCCCTCGTATCGGTAGATACTTTAATACTTGCATTACTCATATATTTGAAGATCTAATTGTAGTTTCTAATAACATTAACTAGGTATTAGCTTCATTGTTTTTATCATCGTTATGACCGTGTTCGTTTTTTTCGATTCCTAATTATAAGTCAGTAAAATTGTAAAGAAAGACTATTTCACTAACGTGATTACTTTCTAAGATAATCACTTCCCGTCTCCAATTTCTACATTGTATAGGTACAACAATTAATAATTAGAATAGATAATTTTTCATACTTAGATTAGAAAGTTGATTAACATTATTAATTTTTTTTTCAATTTTTTAATCCACAATACGAGTTTCATTTCCAAGGTTTCTTGACATGTTCTAGAGTTAATAATAATACCACAATTCAATGCCAATTACGTTATAGTAATAAATATTAATTAAATGTTGTTTTACTTGTTAATTATGAAAAGTTTTTAAACCGCAAAAATTATATGTTATACAACCATATCAGTAATATCTAGAAATTATTAAGTGGTATAATTATAAAATATAATTTCATAACAATTGCCTTTAGGCAGTGTGAACTTCAATTAAATTTATGACGATCTTAATATACATACATATTCCACTTATTGTTTAACGAAAAGTTTCTCTCAGATGCTCATTTTCGCAGGGTTTCGAAAATCAATCTAAATTAGAATGTTTGTTTCCTGCGAAGAGAAAGCATTACATTACATTCGATAATAAGTAAAGAAAGCCGAATTTCTCATTGAAAAGTAAATATGCGCTAAATTTACATATCTCCATGTCGAAAGTGTTTCATTCTTGGCACCAAAATCAACAACACACGGGTATTATATTTATCTTGTATATACAGTCGTGTGGAGTCGCACATAAAAAATCTAAAACGTTTTCATTTTGTATGTAATGGAAAATATATCTTAAAACGAAGTTTAAACATTTGTGCACAACATTTTAACTCAACTGAGTATATTTTTCTTGAATTAACTGCCGAAATTATGCAAGTTTAGGCAGTGTTCTTATAGATTACATTCGAATACCTACTGTTACTAAATCCAAAATGCCGGTAAAGACCGAAATTATCGATAAAACAAATTATTCTAAAATAGTTCATTATATCCTGAAATAATACTTCAAACCGGTATTAAAATCTTAAAATATTTGGCATATTTCAGTAGATTAAACCAGAAAAACACATTAAAAATATCCTATTGAATAAACACCGATGGATTTATTGGTAAAATACCCAGGATTAAATCTAAATATTTTTGTAAATAACTAACAAATTGCCGTAATAGCAGTGAATAATACTGACATTTTGATCGTTATAAACTACCTTGCAATAATTTTTGCACAGTGGGGAGATACACAAACTAAAAGCAATGTTATATAAACACGTTGAAATATCTATTTTAATTTGTTTGTTCCCAATAGCAATTTGTGCAATAAAATTACAGTTTTCATGTGCGTAATAACTTTAAACACCATTCCGCTAAAAAGATCTTCATAATCTTCTAATAATTGTATTTTCAAAACGTAAAAAACACCAAAATTAAATATTCGAGTGCCAAAATATGTCTGATACAAAGAGTTTGCGTTTTTTGTGATATTTTTATAAAACACTAATATTTCTATAAAAATGTCTGTGACAAGTTCTGCCAATTAGAAACGTATACTGCTACTCCGTAGCATTTGCTAGCTCTAATAAAGATATATCAGCACTCATGCGAAAAGTGGCTAAATGAAAACGTTGTGGTAATAGTTGCATCATAGTTGGATTCTATAAATAGGGGAAAGTTGCCCTGAATGGACCGTTGATTACTTTGAACTACGTTTTATTAAAAATCCAAGAAAATGCCTTCTTCTTTGCTTCTTTGATTTTCAATTTGTATTTAGTGTGTGTTTTGATCAAATATATTTATATGTATTTTTTGACCTTTATGTACTTATCTTTTAATTCCTGATTTATTTCCACTTAGAGGTCAATAAAACAACAAATAATTAAATACCAATTTATTCCATACCTACCAACAATAGACATTTATTCACAAATTTAAAAACACCCATTAAACATGGTAATCAAAGTAATGTCGTTTATAAATTAGATTGCAAAGATTGTAATAAATGTTATATCGGACAAACCAAACAATATTTAAAGAAACGAATTTATAACCATCAATACACTGTTACACATAACGTCACCGCTGAAACTGCTTTATCGAAGCACTCTAAAGATAGACGACATAATTTTGATTTTCAAAACACTAAAATTTTAAAAAAGGAAAATAATTATAAAAAAAGATTAATTTACGAAATGATATACATTAAGAAAGATGAAAACGCGGTAAATTTTAGAACGGATATTGATAATTTAAGCGTTATTTATAATAATTTAATTCACGCATGAATTTTATTAATTTTAGCTCTTGACTAGGTTTTTTGCCATGTTTTTCCCTAGTCCTTGAACAGAAGAATTGTTAGATTGATTGAATAAAAATCATTTCAATTTCTAATATAAATCATTATTCCTTCATTATTACTTGTGAATATAATTAAAATTCGATATATCAATGAATTCTTTGTTTTTTAGATAATTTTGTTGATAGGAATGGCAATTTATATTTATATTATTAGTAATTTGACACATATTAAATGTCAACTTCTTCCACTGAAGAAGTTATTTATTCGATAACATATAATAATATGTTTTCGTTAAACATTTATTCACAATTCCATAACATATAATAATTGTTTTTTAAATAACTTCTTCAGTGGAAGAAATTGAATTTAAAGATCAAATTACTTTAATCGCTTAATATAAATTGAGCTACAGATATTATAATATAAGTAACAGCATTTATTATCATATCAGATCAAAGTGTATTTCATTAGCTAGAGAACAACACGATGTCCGCATGAGATGTTTTGCAGGTTAAGGTTGTAGCTATGTTTTCGGATTCAACGTCATGTTCCATTGTTTGGATCATTTACAGTTGCCTGTTATGAACAGGTCTACCATAAACAATTTAGAAAAATAAATACTTTTTCCTTCAATTAATATTTTTGTTTTAGAAAAAAATATCACATAATCTTAGCGAAATCTTAAGGCGCCTATACATGTTGGCCGAGCGTTGCTGAGCGATGGCCAACGCCAACGTGTAGATAGCCTAAATTAATCTTGCCTTGTCATCGCTCGGTGTCGCTCGCCTAGTTGGCCGAATGAAGCCAAGCGCCAACATGTGTAGAGCTCATTTGTCGTTACTTGTCTTTGCTCGTCGTTGCTCGTGATCACTTGCCTCACTTCGGACCGGTGTCGGTTTTTATGCACAAATCGAAGGCACTCGTCTGCGCTCGGCCAATAGCGCCCACACGTTTGTCTGCCCGCCATTACACGATTGACATCATTGCTGTCAGATGTGTATAATTTCATAATGTCGCTCACAACAACTGAAGATATTTTTAATTTTTTGGAGTAGGTATTCTGCTACTTCAATGTCGACGTCCATAGTCTCTCAGTGCACAATGAACACTGACAGTGGCCAACGTGTGGACAACTCTACGAACACTCGTTTACATTGGCCGCTTGCATTGGCGTTCGACGAACCTGTCGAACGTGTGGACATTCGCACTTGCCGTGTACCTATTTGCCGGCGCTCGCGTTGGCCTACGCTCAGCCAACATGTATAGGAGACTTTACAGAGTAGTTAATATAGAATATATATAAATGAAGTTAAACAAGAAAGGAAGGAAGAATAAAGAAGAGGAAGTCCTCCACATGGCATATCTAAAGCAACCCTAAAGAGAGAATAGGATGCTAACATCTACAAATGAAATGGAAAAAGTTCCTGAAGTTATAGAGACGTTTCATATTTCATAGACGAAGAATCATAGGTATAAGGAAGCGAACTTTTGATATTACTAAAATGAATAATAATAAGAAAAGATTGCGAATGAATTTAACAGGTGATTCAATTTTGGATGTAGATGACACAGGCTTCTTCAGTGTTGTAAAACATCCATAGAATCTAGTGGAATCGAAAGGAGAAAAGCAGGTTGGTAGAACAGCATGTGGAGCATTATATCCGTTTCCAATAATGACCACATAAATTCAGAATTTTTTCTTCACTGACAGAAAAATGTTTGAAATCACATTAACTGTAATAAAGAAATGAAAATACTTCTACATATATCTGAATAGCTACACTACACAATAAAATCTTGAAGTCTTTGAAGGTGTTCGTAAAAATGGCATAATTCTATTATATCAATCCAGGCACACGATACGTAGATTACTGCCTCTGAATGTAGCAATTTTCAATCTTATCTGACCTACTTTAATCAGGCACAAGAAACGTTTCTTCGTCAATATAAGGGATAAAAGAAGCATACGGAAAAGCAGCAACTGTCGACAATGCTGAGAGTGCTTTCCGTTACTATGTAGTGTGGGCGGTAAATAGACATGGAATCATGGATTATGCCACTGCAGATGTGCCTGTTGATTGTCTTCTAGAATCCAATATGGAGCAAGATGAATATTTAAACCGCACGCAGCTGCAAAACATTTCTCGAAGAATTTTGTGTTCAGCCTTCACGATCGTACTACATCCATATCGATAACTCAATCACTTCTTGTGGAGTCAAAATTTCTCCCAGAAAAGAGAATACCAGATCGAAAGGAATTAGTTAAAAATAATCTATTAAATATTTCTCGTTTACCTATCATCAAATTGCTACAAAAGCGTTTGTCAACCTTTACAGAGTGTTACTAGAAGTATCTAAAATGAAGGAGAATGCAAAGAAGTCTAAAGTCATACAATAGTTACTTTACCAATATCACGAAATCATCCAGTATATGAAATGGTGTCACTCTAGGAAATTTATTGCATTCATTCAATCAAGGCAACTATACTTCTCAACTGGCTTTGAAAAATGCCTGTTGAATATTGGGAATTATTTTGCTTCGTCAGCTTTAGCAGATCTGTATGTAATACAATTTGGTTGGATTTTGTTTTGTACGTAAATTTTTAACTTTCGGTAATGATACTGTTTTATAAGTGTAATAGTGCGTTTTGGTGTGGAGGTTCTGGTTCCTTACAACAGTATTAAATTAATTTCATATGATGACAAACATTTAAATTAACCCCAAGCAAACACGTTATTAAATTGTTCAGATTTTGCACTATTTAGGGTGGGTTTATCAATGTGAGGATAAAAGTGTTAGTTAAGTAACTGACAGATATTGCTAACTGGCAGATAAAATTTAACAACTAGAATGCTTTATCTTGCAGATAACTTCTATTTAACACTCAATAAACGTTTTATTGTAATTATCTTACGTATAAAATTTTAATTTATTTATCCTCACATTGATAAACCCTAAGTGAGATACCAATTTATTAAAGAAATGAAATCTAATAAACCGTAATTACAATGATAAGTAATTTCTTCTAATTAGTTAATATGAACGCTATTAAGTTTCCAAAACGCGTTAAACATAAAATGTAAACCATCAAGTCTGTCTACCCTTAACTGACTTACTTAGGGTGGGTTTATCAATGCGCGGATAAATAAATTAACTTGCAGATAAAATTTTATTCGTAGGATAATTACAAGAAATCGTTTATTGAGTGTTAAATAGAAAACATAAAAATTTGCTAAATTTTATCTGCCAGTTAGCAATATCTGTTTACTTCTAATACTTTGATTGATACCCTTAGTGTTAGTTAAGTAACTGACAGATATTGCTAACTGACAGATAAAATTTAGCAACTACAATGCTTCATCTTGCAGATAACTTCTATTTAACACTCAATAAACGTTTTATTGTAATTATCTTACGAATAAAATTTTATCTGCAACTTAATTTATTTATCCTCACATTGATAAATCCACCCTTAGTGGTATCTGATTAGTATAATATTGGAAAATAACTTTCGGTCAATCCTATAGTCTCAGATTAAGTGTTGGTTTAAACATTTAATGTATCAGTGCGCACTAACTATTGTTTACATCACGTTCGATTTTCTGTTGGAAGTCAGTGCAGAAATTAATGAATGAATACCTTGCAGTAAACAATGACTGGTCACGGTCGTTGTGGTACAGCGACTGAATAGGGTACATGCATTTTTTAGAAAACGTAGTAAATATTGAAAAAGAAAAAGTGGAACAAAATACGTTATAAGTTCATAATTGTATATAAAAAGTAGAAATGCGTAAATTTATTGAAAATACACAACCTAGTATAGATCATCCGCAAAGTTTGCCTATTATTAAATAAAATTTCCAGCTAAATGTTGTTTATAAACAGTTACCTTCCATAAAAACCTGTGGTTTTTCCATGAAAATGAGCTAATTGGTAAATATACAACAGAATACTACGAAAATAATTACGTTATTCGAAACATTTCACAGTATTAATAAGCTAGCACTATTAAATTGATAATGTTTTTTGAACTTACTACCAACGGTAACATCCAACATTCCTCAATAATCCCTTTAAGCAGGTGAATATCCCCTAGATAAAAACGGCAGCAATGGAACTACAACGTCAACACACCGAGTTACAACAAAACCTTCAAACAAACACTGTCACATCCACATGCACTGAACAAAAACAGCTCCGTAATTGTTGAAACCGATCCAAGAATCTACGCGATCTAACGTCGAATCAAACTGGAGAGAAAAAAATGTACGGTAGTCCGAAGAATGGTTACGAAAACAAAAGAAATGAATAGCAGTACTATGCCACATTAAAATCACGTTTAACTTTCACTATTTATTGCGTTACGAAAACATTTCGATAAATAACTCCTAGCTAATGAGTTGTGTCTAGTATTTTTGCGTTTTATTAGCAGAATTATTTTTTTGTACAGTCGCTGTGGTGGTTAATCGACCGTTCGACGATTAAAATGACGGTTATTCGGTTTGGATGAAATGGGTGAAACGGACGCGTAGTGCAAACGAACTCTGTGTTGTCTGCACGTATACCTGCTGCTTGCACGTGGAGCATATGCCGGTGAACTGACTCAGAAAGTAGACCTGTCCCGGTATGTTCTCTCAACGATTGAAAAGTAAAAAAGCCGGCCGGCTCTCAGGTTGACCGGTATCTGTGTGCGTGTTTCTGGCTAGAGTGGGAGGAGAAGATTCCTCAGTAAAGTGTATCGATATGCAGAAAAGAAGAATTGCGAATTTTTTTCCTGCATGAGGTTAAAAAAGGACTAGTTGTCGTAGGTCATTTTATTAATTGTGTAAATCGTACAACGGACAAGTCGAAAATTGTACGATGTTGATAGTTTGCAGATGTAATTATTGCATAAAGTCAACATTAGCCTTCATATTTACTATGTATGTATGTACAAAGTCCAAAATTCGATTGCTCTAATGTATATACATACAGCGTTAGTAAAAAGTCCCGGAACGGTCGAATAACTTTGTTATTTGAAAATTACGATTTCTGCAATTTGGTATGGGGGTATAGTTAATATAAATGCATTTTATGTAATACAGTTTATATTTTTTTTACTTCCGGTTTAATCGGCAATACGTGCAACTTTTTTTTTTAACGGAACGCCCAGATTTTTTTAACACTTTTGAATGCAAAATAAAAAACTACGTTCAGGAAGTATTAAGATGTTTATTTTTATTCACAAGAAAACAGTTAAAAAATTAAAAAAGTGTCCTAATACAGAAAAATCAAGATACCTGTCTATTCAGGTTGCGATTACAATAATTGTTCAAAATGCTCTCCATTTACAATTTGACAAAAAAGTAAACGGTCAGTAAAATTTCTTATTGAATTTTGTATTTGTTCTGGAGTGATGCGATTGGCTTCTTGAACAATAGTTCAAGAAGAATACTCTCTTCCAATTGTTCAAGATTATGGGGCGATTTTTGTACATTTGACATTTCAAGTGACCGCAAAAGAAAAAATCTAATGGCGAGAGATCTGGCGAACGTGCTGGCCATTCGATTGCTCCTCTACGCCCGATCCAACGTTCCGGAAAAATTTCATTCAAATAATCGCGGACATTATGGGCAAAATGGGAGGGGGGGAGCTCCATCTTGTTGAAACCAAAAATGTGCGTTAGGGTGATCACCTATGTTTGCATTTGGAAAGAGGGCCGCAAATGCTGGAACAACCTCATTTCGCAATAAATTTAAGTAGACGTTGCCAGTTAAATTTCCTCTTATAAAAAATGGTCCTATGATGTTGAACAAGACCAGCCCAGACATTCACCTTTTGAGGAGCGACAATTATTTCTGTTCACAGTGCCGTTGAGACAAAACGTTGCCTCATCTGAAAAAATGATGTGATCTAAAACATTAGGCTGCTGCTCGATCAATTCCGTCATTGTTTTTCAATAATGTAGTCTACGATCTGGATCATCTTCAGTTAACTCATGGACGGGATACATTTTATAGGCTTTCATTCTTGCTGATTTAAGAATCTTATGAGCAGATTTTTGAGAGATCTTATGAATTTGACCTAATTCTGTTGTGGACACGTGATGATTTTCTTCCACTGTAAGTAACACATTCAAACTAGTTTCTTCATCTGTTCCCGTTAATGGACGTCCCCTTCTAGGTAAAACCTTCACCTGACGAAAGACTTCAAACTTTTGAATTGTTCGGCATACCGTACTTTTACTAATGTGACGATCCGGATAAACAGTATTAAACAAAATACGAACCTCTTCAAAAGAACGTTGACGATCACCGTACCCACGCATCATTAATATCTCAATTCGTTCTGATTCAGTAAGTTTTACTGCCATTTTCAAATGTGTCAATGTCTAAAATAAGTAAATTTATAGCGATGCAAAAGTTAAAACGCTTTTAAAATTGTCAAATGTGACGACAAAAAGAATACAAACACTACACAACTTTTTTCAAAGGTACCTTGTTTTTTCTGTATTAGGACACTTTTTTAATTTTTTTACTGTTTTCTTGTGAATAAAAATAAACATCCTAATACTTCCTGAACGTAGTTTTTTATTTTGCATTCAAAAGTGTTAAAAAAATCTGGGCGTTCCGTTTAAAAAAAAAGTTGGACGTATTGCCGATTAAACCGGAAGTGAAAAAAATATAAACTGTATTGCATAAAATGCATTTATATTAACTATACCCCCATACCAAATTTCAGAAATTATAATTTTCAAATAACAAAGTTATTCGACCGTTCCGGGACTTTTTACTAACGCTGTATATACTTTACATGGAAATATCAGCATTGTACAATTCATATGACGTACGCAATGGTTACGTACGCAAATAGTCATCTTGATTGTAAAGAAGATAGATTACGTTTAACATTTGTACAAATAAACAGTGTTGTTATAGTTGTGTTATTAGCAAATTGGAAATTACTATAAATAGTTTTTCTGTCCACCAACAATCATTTTTTTCGCAGATTGTACTACAGATACTGAACTAATCTAATTTTCCAGTGTTTCAAAAACAATTACCAATTCAAGGAACGATTGTTAAAAGTTTTATACATACATATATATGTATGTAGATACATACAAAATACATGCTGCTATAATTTGAATTACTCGTGAAACGTACACTCGAAATAATAGGTATAATGCACTTTCTTACAATAAACGCGATGTATACAATGCTCCTGTGTGCGCAATGTAACTGTATCTCAAGCGTAGAGAATTGAAACAATGCAAACCCATTAATTTCGCTTAGATATTCTCTCTTGACCTACGCTGCGCAGCTTCAGTGCGACTATACAGCTCGAGTTTATTGAAGTTTTTAATTTGTCTGCGAACTTTTCCGAAGTCCGTTTTGTTTAAACTTTTTAATGGAAATTATAAGCGTGAGAATAATAGGTATACTGCTAACGGAGAACAACAAGGGGCCTTTTTCTTGATGGTTTTCCCTATTCGCCCATTTATTAACTCGAGTTTGTCATATCCATGTTTGCTGTTTAAAATAACGGCAAAATTTTGAATCTAATTGAAAATATGCAAATTATGCGTGCAAGTGGTGAGAAAGTTCCTCTTTTTACGAAGACAAAACAAAAACAATAGTGCGTCGATATGTAAAACGTTTTCTAAACAAAAGATTTAGGCGATATTTATGTTACAGATTTTTTATTTTGCCACAACCGATGAGGTCAGATTGAGGAATGCGTGGGTCTTCCGTTCGTCGGGTAATCTTGCTGGGTTCTAGCTGGAGTAAATCGTAAAATCTCTTAAACAATTTGTGAGTCACGTTCAACGGGATAACCGTAGATCCCTCAGTTCTTCGTTTAATAATTCCAACGTTGAAAATTGAAAATGTATTCATTGTTACGGGGTATTCAATTGCTGTGAGTCATCCCTTTCGAAGCAAGAACAATTCTCTTTGTAACTTTTATCGTTTTAACTTTCATCCTTCTTGTTGAGTCTTGGAATTGTGGATTTTCTTTTTATTGGTATATGAATTTATTATATGCCCTATAAAGAATACGTCGATAAAGCCTGTATACAAAAAATAAAGATATCTTTATCAAATTAATGAAAAAGTTTATACAAAAGCGTGATATAAGTTTAGGCAAGTCTACAGCGCATCCTATGTAGACATCAGCTTTTTTAGTGGACTTCATTGATTTACCAGAACTAATATCAAATTTGGTGCTTACAACAGCAGTCACACATGCACAAGATACAAAAACAGGGATGGCAGCCGTTTAGAATAAAACAATTCTTTTTACAATCTAAGCTTTCGTAAATTTATTATTTACTTCTTCAGAGATCATCTAAATAAACAAGTAGCAAATAGACAATTATCGAATCTAAATCAAATCAACGACGTCACTGTTAATTAATTATTAAAATAATCATCGTTAAAATTATGGTGGAATTTAATCGCACAAACTTCAAAAAAAGTGTTAAAAGGTTATAACCTTAATCACTAATAATCCCGAACATGTCCCAAAAGCGCTAAATTACACAGGAAATATCCCTAAAACACCAAAAGTCACTATAAGACACTAAAAGGATATACAATAACATCTAAAAGTTTTGTACAATCAAGTTAAATCTAACGCAACATTGTTGGTTGTATTTGCAGTCTTTGTTGTCGCACTTTTTTCAATCTTATACAGGATGGTCCATTTAAAGTGTAACACTGTAATATCTTCGAAACAATTAGTGTTATGAAGAAAAGTGTTAGACAAAATTTTAATTATATAAAGGGGCTCAATCGTTGGCGCTACTGTTGTCACTATAAAGAAAGACACCAAGGTCATAGCAAGGTCAACTATTATTTTTCAAATAGCATATGGTACTTTTTATCAAATTCTAAAAGAGCAATAAGTTGTGAATAGCAAATTAGTAAACCACATATGATCTCAAACTAATATATATATATATATTTTTTTTAAGTGTGGTGGGTGCTTAGTTGCAGTGACTCCGTAAGCTGTATCGCTTGTCTGGCTATCACTGCAACTCTCGCGGTGTAGAGAATTAAATAATTTTTTGTGTGTGTAAGTTGTGTTCAATTGGCTTTGTGACAGCATCATATCGCCTTTTATGATGCCGCGCTGTTAATCACTTTGCTCCCAACAGCGAATGGCAAGTCGATCCGGGATTAAACTCTCTGAAAAAATGTCACCGTCCCTCCAGAGAATTGAACCCCGGCGCCTATCGTCCTCCCACAACGATAGTCAACCGCCTAAAAACTGCGGCAATCGACCCGTTAATGGAGATATTTCGAAGAAATGAAGGCGTAATAAAAGTCAGTGCAGCAAATGTTTTTTATTTGTTTGTTAAATATAAAAGTGGAAAATAAATGTTAAGAGTAGCTACAAATTGTTTGCGGCTATCGAATTAAATGTTCAAATTGGCGGCCACCAACCTCATACTCGGCGATTTGAGATCTTGAAAGTACCATTTTCATAAAATCTGCTTCAAACAGCAATTAACTTCAAACGTAAACATTAATTGTTTAAGTTATGCACCACATTAACAGTTACAATATATTTCATTGCGATTACAAATGAACACGTGCTACTCACAATCAGTTGCCGCCATCTTTCACACCCTTTCTCATGTTGTTTCGTCTATTTGGCAACCAGACTTTTCTAATGTCAAGGGTCAGTGTTAATAGTGTTAGATCTGAAGATCATGTACGTACGCCGCTTTCTTCAACTTTATTTTCGTAGTATGACTTTTCTTCGATAGGATTGTTGCTGATTTTCATTCAATCTTAGGCTTTAATCCCAAGCATCTACCGCAAAGTTCTATTTATCTATTTTCTCTGAACGAACCTTTTATACGCAATTCTTCGTTTGTTGATCTTCATTATCCGGCTTCGTTTTTGTGACGATTGACCTGATGGTATTGCTTGTTCGTATCGCTGTTCCGACATTGTATTCATTGTTTCTTATGTATAGCATAACTGTTCTGCCTAAGTTGGATTTTTCTACATTATGACCTTTCTTCATTATGATATGGCTCTGCAATATCGACATCTGCTCACTCCAACTCTGACGTTCTATGGATGCTTGAAGTCGAATCTCAGGTTTTGTCCTGTGCCTATACGCTTTCCGTAAAAGTTAGTCTTTATTGTTTCATTGCTATTTTTTGTTCACAAGGACATCTAATAGAACAATTTTGTTGTCAAATTCCTTCGCCATGCTAAATTCGATGGATTCTTCAATTGTGTTTAAATGTTATAGGAATCCATCTAGGGGACATCACTATTTAGCCATAAGTCAAACTTATCGTCTACATAACTTAAGCACAACGAGAGCTTTTTTCCTTTATACCAGACCCGTCCGACCTATGGTCACCGGTAAAGCACCGCAGCCTTCAGGCGAATTGTGCCATACAACGAGAGCTCTTGTTTCGAACTCTTCCGAATTCGTTTTGTATTGGTAGTTAACGAATGTTTGTTTGAACTTACGCACTTAATATGTGGTTCTATGGTGGCATCTATACTTATATAATTACAACCTTGTAACAACTTGTAACTTGTAGTTTGGTGTCTTTGATTATACTAACGAAGGTAGGAGTTAACCTAAAAGGTAGCACGAAATATTTCTAAAGCTAGCTTGGTCTCAGAGGGATATCCCGTTTGTGGTGTACATCGACCATCGTCTACTCGAAAAAATCAGACTGAAACAACAATGTAAGCTCATTCAACAAAACATCAGCACAAAAACCATTACACAGGACTATGATTAGCATATGATTAGCTGTTCTACGGAGCTATCAAGGAATAAACAATTTTTAAACAGGTAAACCGCAGAAAGAAACTGGAGTCACTAGTGAACAAACATAACGGGCAAACTAAAGGGATTGATACCAACGCAGAGAAAAGCAATGCTATGGTAGTTATGATTCTGAATACAACAGTATGAAAGTACAAGAAGTGTGAAGAACAGAGAACTCAAAGATAGATTCCTGGTTTGAGACACTCCAAGATATTCCTTAGAAACTACAACAAGCATAAAGCACAGACCTTGCTAGAACTAAGTAGGAACAGACTACACACCCTCACAGGTTTTCTTAGGGGGTATTGTCACCTTGGGAAACACATGACAAGGATAGGTCTTAAGGGGTAGAGGATAAAAATCCGGAACACCTGACAACTAACTGCACCGCTATTACGGAAATCCGAGCCAATTACCTTGGCAAGGACGTCAGAGACGAAGAAGAAATACCTTCTCTGGGACCATCACAGTTTTTGCAGTTTATTAAAGCTCTTAGACTGGATGGGGGACTATGATGGCAAACGTCCATATTCGTGTAGACTCCCAAAGATCCTACTGAGAGCAATTATTACCGCTATGTCTGTCTCTAATACCAAAAGATGTACTATAGATAACTTCCTACAGTTTCTTTCCGAAACATCACCACTGACCAACGCTCACAGTGCCCACTTTACTTATAACTAAATTTTTACATAAATTTATATACCCATAGAGAAAAGATTATATAGTACAGTGTCAATATCAGGGGACAGGAAAATATATTATACCTCTCATCATCCCTAATACTTACTGTTAGTCGATAATATCACTAAAGCTATAAAAAGCGTTCAGCACAAATTCCAGTACCTGTTTAACTGTAATAAAGCCGCCCCAAGTGTTGTTGTACTAGGTATATTACTCGTGAGAATTAAAAGAATTTACTACACTCCGACGTAAAATGCGCGTTTGCCAATAAAGGCGAACGTAAGGTGGCTAATAGGTAAGTAATACATAAAAGCTCGAAAGCAGATGGAAAGAAAAGCGCAATAAAGCGAGAGAAATCTGTTTGTCCAATATAAACACAATTTATAGAGCCGACACTGCTAAAGCAAATAGGATCAGCAATAAACGTAAAACTCGATTCAGTTTCTACACGTTTTTAAAGTTTGGGTGAGAATTAGGAGGAAATCACGTTTTAATATAATGAAACATAAAAACAATACTGGTGAGATAATGAAAACAGATTAAAGCGATACGTAACGGTTTAATAAATGAAGACAAATATGAATCCAACAAAACGTAATAAGATTTTTAAATATAATTTATTAGCCGGATGCTTCGGATTTATTTGCGTTTATACTGGAATACGTTGGGATTCATGTGAATACGCAACCTTAATATGTAACATTAGTATAAATTATACACGGTATAAATTTTTCTTCATTTTGTATTCCGGCCTGATGTCGCTTAAGGATTTAAGCTTTTCAGAAACATCTGTATACGTTTCATTCAGCGCACGGCCTTTTGTTTTGCAACCCTATTTATTAAATAGCTTCTAACCTTCATACGACGTGAAAGCGATTTATCATTTACTTCGCAACTTGCTCACAATTTCACAATTTTTTTTGACTCATAACTCTTGTAAAATATAAATGATTGTCAGGAACATCTGAAAATGTTAGCGAGCGTTGAAGGAATAATTCACTGGGGATATCTTTTCCTGAGAGGATAACATTTAAATACCGCATATTTACACTGCGGACTAAAATAATATTATATTTACCATTTTCTGCTGATAATCCTTTTAAAAGGTATGGAAATTTGTATCACGTACATACCTGAAACAAAGAAAATAAATTATTAATTACATTGTTGACAAAAAAGGAAGGTAATGGGACTATAAAACACAACCTTCATATCAAAGAACTGCGAAATACATTGTTAAAGTTTTAGTAAAGTTATGAACCTACTTACCTTACATTAGTGCGAGCGCCCTGAGGGTATTAAGGCCTAGCATAACATCGAAAAATTTAAAAATCTTGGCTTTTATATCAAAAGAAAACATCAACTGAAACAATGTGCCCTTTGGAACTTGTAGCTGCTGAAAGCTACATCTGATCTAACATTTTCATGCAATAAAAAATTCAGCCAGCATGAGTTCGAATGACGCTTGGTACGAAGTATAACATCAATACAAAGTATAATAGAAAGTGCAAAAAAGGTGTGAGGAACATACGAGAAAATTAGTAAACAAGCTGCAAAAAAAAGTGCCAAATGGAAGATCAAGTGCAATAAGCAGTACAAAGAAAAGCACAAGAAAAACTACAAGAAAGTGTGCAAAAAAAATTCAAATAAAATGAATAAAAAGTACAGAAAATAGTCCAGCAAGGATGGAAGAGAAGATGCAAACAAATTACAAAATGACATACATGAAAACTCCAAAGGGAATGCAAGAGAAAATATAAGATAAAGTGCAAGAAAAGATGCAAACAACAGTCGATGTGACACAACACCATCAAGCATCAAAAGCACTTATGGCTAAATGAAGTTAGAAAAATGGTGTAACCACTCAATGAATAAACTGGCTACCATACGGCCTTTGAAGACATAACGACTGTAGATGCTAGTCGTAAGTCATCACCAAATATTGATTTTAATCGTTATTCCTTAAATTATATCATTGGCGAAACAGAATTAGTAAACTCTTTTGTCACATTTCCGACCAATAACTATTCGTAGGTGATTCGGCCGCACCCTTTTTCTTCCATATTAGAAAGTTTTAATTGCTGTTGTTTAAGATCATATTTTTCTAACACTTAATTCAATTTTTGGGCAATATAAGAAATAGCCATCATGACAGAATTCATGGACTGCACTTTTCTTTGAGATAAACAGTGATATGAATACCTAAAAACTATAGTGTTGATATTACACCTTGGATAAGCAAAAGTCATGAAAGCATCGAGACTTCAACGGTTAGTTCACAGTGAAAGGATAACAAATAAAGAAAATAGGAAATACCAAAGCGGAAAACACGCTAGTATATAAGAAAAGAAACGCCCTTGTATTTATGTATGTGGCCCTCCATTACATTATCGTTCATAAAACTGCTACAATTTCCAAGCAATTATAATGAGAAAATGACAAAAGTGTTTGGAGAAAATAGACCGTCTTATTTCTAAGTTAAATTTTGATGTAAGCAGTTGAAATAAGGTAGAGAGTGCATTCATGATGAGACCCAGGGAGTGGAAGAGTTCTAGAAGCACGAAGTCATCAACAAAGTTGAAAGTTTGATGTTAATTTACTTCAATTATTGCTACAGAAAAATCTATATGAGAAAGGATTGTTTTTAAAATTCTACACCAAGATTTGGGAATGAGCAAAATGTCGACACGATAGATTTCCAGGGTGCTCAGTGCCGAACAAAAATTGTGTAGATAATAAACACGAAAAGTCCATGTAATGGATTGATAAGACCTATTCATTGCCCAAAAAAGCAAAAACTCAATTTTATGCGTGAAAATCGATGACATAGTTTTCTGGGACGCGAAGGGGATTCTTTTAATTGGGCATGCGCCAAAAGATCCTACAGTACAGGAGAAAAATGTCCAAAATTACGCAGTTAAAAATTCTGGTTAGAAAATTCTGCTTCTGCAGGACAATTGCGGAGAGTTGCTTGAGAAATTACAACATCTACCCTACTGCTCCAATCTCGCTCTCTTACTATCAACTCTTTCCAAAATGCCAAAAATACTTAAGAAGACGTCGATTTTTATCTAATAAGGATATGGAAAACGTTGTGTTTTGCGCGATTACAAAACAATCCTTTTGGAAAGCTGAGCGTTATTAAAGAAACATTGAGATAAGTGTATTGGTATTAATGGTTCTTCTCTTCATAGCTCGGCAGATAAAAAATTCTCTCGCATTAATTCAATCTGCTGAAAGATAAGCAATGAGTATTAAAGAAACCGTTTCCAAATTATAATAAATTAAGAGTCATTTAAACGAGTCCCAAATAAAGCTAAATAATCTGTTTAATGCTGACCTAAGACTATTTTACTAGGGTGACCCATAAGCTTCTTTTTTTTGATTCGAAATCAATATCCGATATTTGTTATTTAAGGTTGATTTAGTGTGTTATATACAAACCGTTCTGCTGTATTACCTCGTTCCACCTCTCATCAGGAAGCCCCATTATGCGTTCTTTCCAAAATTGTTGAGACTTGCTTGCAAAATATTCATCGAGGTGAGTTTTTATTTCGCTTTTCGATTTGAGACATTTATCACAAACATAATTTTTTAACCAGAGAAACAAATAATAATCGAATGGGGCAAGATCTGGGGAGTACGGTGGATAAGGTAGAACGTCCTAATAAGAGCACACAGTGGGCCCAATTAACGAAGAAGTTGACATAAACAAAAAATTAAAACTATAATATCAGATATATCTCGGTAAAGGTTTCCTTCGTATAGAAATATGTCTACAAAAACGTATTTTTAGTGCCTCTTCTTATCGGAGGACTGTCTATAACATAGTCTAAACATACGCGAAGAACGTCTCGAAGCCCGAGTTAGTTAGTAAATTGCGCGCTGTGGTTGTGATAGTTGATCATTTTAGTATTACATACAAATAAACTTTCTTCTATTATCATGGCGGTAGCCACTAGTAAGTAGTGTAGTATTTCATATGTTGAGGTTTTAGTTTACTTCCTGAGGTTTCCGAAATCTTATTCTTGTTAATATATGTTCCCATTCGTACCTATCTTCTTTAAACTTGCAAAGTAAAAACTTGCTCATACTTGCTCTATTTTCTTAAAATTGAGGATATATATAGGTACACTCGGTACGACTTAGTCTTCGAACGATTTTAATAAGGGAACTCACTAAAATCGTTCGAAGACTAAGTCGTACCGAGTGTACATATATAGACATATGATATATTATATACTTATACATATACCTTGATGTTTTCATCAATTTCGATTTTATTTTCTTCCAGGTTCAGGTATTACTGACATTTTTTGTTACGTAATGCTCTTTACAATAGAATGAAAGAATCAGGTTTTCGTTGGATGGAAGTTGGATGACCAAATTGCAGTTTTGAAAGAATTTTTACAAAACGAAACAAAATGTCCAGAAAATATGCTTCCCGAATTACATAAGAAGATATCCCATTTTATTACCGATTTTAAGAAACGACGGACGAAAGTCAACAGAATAACTGAAAGATTTTTAAATCAAAATCGGGAGTGGATGGAAACATCTATAAGCTTTCCAAATTACACTTTTGTTAAGAAGCAAGTAAGGAGACCTCAAGCTCATTTCAACGTGATTGCGGAAAAAACTAAGTGGAAAAAGACGGAGGATTTGCGATCCCATCACTCCACAGAAGAATTGTGTTATGCCGCGCTCAAATGAGCTTAAGATCATCGAAGAAAGTTGAGGCTTCGTTCGAGTTGTAAAAGAGATAACTTCTACTACTCCTACTCGAGCAAAGAAATACAAGGCTGCTTTTAGAAAAGTGGAGACAATGAAACGTGTAAAATTGGCACCAGAAGATGCCTTATCAATGTATGTATATAGAAGCTAAACTCACCAGACACCAATACAAAGTAGTGAGAAGTAAAGATAAATTAGTATTTCCTTCTTATAAAGTTACTCAACTAGCAAAGAAGGACTGCTACCCAAATAAAGATGCTATTACTGTAAATTAAATATCGGCCAAAGTTAAACTCCAAGAACTACTTAACCACACAGTATCTCGTCTAGTTGAAAGCCAGCGTCAAGTGATCGAAAGCCAAGAAAATTTTCGTAATTTACATTTAATTACTAAGTTGGATTTCGATGGATCATCTGGACATTCTAGATATAAACAAAGATTGCATTCTCCAGATCCAGAAGGACATCATGTTATTCTTTGGCAAAACCCAAGAAGTTCTTCCACAAGATTCTGCAGACCTATTCGATTTCAGTTCAAACACGAAACTAGTGAAATTGCAAAGAAGGAGAAAGAATATATGGATCAACAAATACAGTCACTAGTGCCTTCAACGATTGTGTTAACTAATCTAAATATTAAAATTAATATTACTATTCACTATGATCGATGGAGAAATATGTAATTATTATAGAAACAACATCTACTCAGAAATGTTACGTATGTGGTTTAATGTATAAAAGCTTCAACAACATTGCAGAAATGTTTAAAGACCCCTATTAAAAGCTCTACATTAGATTTTGGGTTATCAGTACTTCACGCGAGAATTCGGTTCTTTGAGTGTCTTTTACACATTGCCTATAAATTACCATTAAAGCAGTGACAGGTTAGAGGAGATACTAATAAACAAATTGCAGAAAAACCAAAGAAAACCATTCAGTCCCAGTTTAGGTTAAAACTGGGACTAATTGTAAATCAACCTAAACCAGGATTTGGTAATAGTAATGATGGTAACACGGCCAGGCGCTTTTTTGATAATGCAGATATATCAGCAACTATCATAGATATTGATGTAGAAATAATAAAAAGATTTAGAACAATATTAACAGCAATAAGTAGTGGATATAAAATTAATGTAGACGTTTTTGAATTATATGCTTTAGATACCGCTAAGATGTATGTTAATAAATATTCCTGCTATCCAATGCCGACTACGGTCCATAAAATTTTATTTCATGGATCAAATATTATAGAGAAAGCTTTACTCAATTGGACAATTGAGTGAAGAATAGGAATAAAGATTTTAAAAAGTATCGAGAGAACTATTCTCGAAAAATTTCACGCGTAAAAGCAAATAAAGACGTATTGAATTACTTGTTGATATCATCCGATCCTTTGTTATCGAGTAAGTATACAACAAATACGGAAAAAACATTACAAGATAGAAGAATATGTTTTGAAACTTTTAGAAGCCCCAACAATTTTCAGCAAGCCGCCAGAAAGTGAAACTGATAATAATTCCTCGTCGAGTTATAAATGAACTTGTGATTATAAACATATGACAACTGTTTATTCTAATTTAGTAGTAATTTTAGACATATTACTTTATTTATAAGTAAAATATGCTTTGTACTACAATTTGTTGACAAATTTTAACTCATAACTGCATTCAATTAATTTATGCCAACCTCTTCGGTCATTTGCCCCACTGTGGAGCGTAAGCGTAACATGTGGTTTTGCTTTGTCGTAATGAAAAACGTCGGTTCGCCAATTCTGGCTGTTTTTCGGCTACGACGGCTTTCAATTTATCGAGTTGTTTGCCATATTTTGCAGAATTGATCATTTCAAATCCACAAAAAAACTTTCTGCGGACCGAGTCCTGGCTTCGCAACAGTTGAAGGTCGATTTTCCTTAGACCAAGTGCGTTTTTGATACACATTTTGATATAAAATCTAAATCGAGTCTCCAGTGACAAGCCTCTTTACAAAAAAAAGAATTTTAATGTCGCTGAAGAAGCAAATTGCACGTGGAGGCGCGCTTCATAAGGTTGATCTCCGTCAATTGGTGTCGAACCCAAACTTCATACCGATTCACATATCCAATCTTGATTAAATGATGTACCATTGTCCTGGAAATGTTAGTGGCATCCACTATCTCACGCAAACTATATCGCGGATTTTCAGCAGCCGTTCAAATCAAAATTGCCAGATCTATTTTTGTTTTAAACCCATTGCGCCCTGCCCTCCTCCCTCCCCCAATAGTAATAAACGGTACAAATCTCATCTTCAGTGTCTTTTGCACTACAATCTTTTTCAAAGCAATGACGCATAATATGTCGCAAATGCTTCCTTTGGGTATCCATATTAAACGGCGTAGAAAAAGATTTTAAGTGAGACTTTGTCACCAACGAAATGTATATACTTTGAAAGAGCTGAGACGAAATCTATGCTGTATTTTTTTATTGATACGATAATGAGTTTTTTTACAATTATTTCTAAATAATTATGTGGAATGATATCGAACTTTATAACTGTTGCGTTTCTTTTTCATCCGTGTAATACCAGATATTTTTTCAGTTTGTCTTCAATACATTCATTCACTTATATCAATGGAATTCTGCGAAATATCTACTGCGCTAACGATCTACATTTTTTGCATTGTATCAGGACAGTTCCAAAAAAGGAAAAAGTTTCCATTAACATAATAAAGCACTTGGAATCAAAAGGCATTGAATTCGTAGATTTATAACCTGAGTACCTTTGTTTTACTGCTATTCAATACGAATGAAAGTACGATATATCTTTCTTTTATAGCAATAGACTAGCAGCATTTACTATCTCCACAAATACACAACCGCGCGCACATTGTACAATACTAAATACAACTGCCTCGTCGGAAATCGAACTCCTATACACGAAAACAAACTGTAGTCGTTTTATCGTCATACTATGTTGGTACACATAGTTGTCGGACAGAAATCGGTTGCTTTCCATTTCCCTCGATTTATTTGCCGGTTTCAATAGATCGTAGGTATAAAGGCGTATACACTACATCGTGCTCGTCGATCCTGTATGTTTACATCGAGTTTGTTGATCTCGTTTTTCCACACCAGTCCTTATTCTCATGTGACTACCAGAACAGGTTACTGTATACGGATTGCTGAGTTTAGCCGCAACGATTCGTCTTGATTCCCCCGGTTGGTTCGAAAATACGACTCTTCTAAACCGCAAAGAGGACGACTGAGGAGTAATCGAGAAGGTGAGCAGATCGGTAGGTTGGAAGTAGTCATCAACGAATAACTCTTCACTTTTTGTCGTCAAACTGGTCCGGTGCATGAGAGCTACTGTGTCACGCGTCGAAGTATGTACCATTTACGTGTGTTTGCTTTTTTGTTTATTTAGTTTGCGTATATCTTATTGGAGTTCGAATGATTATTGCGGGAAAATAGAATAGATTTTTAAAATTATAATTAAACTTTTCCACGATTTGGATAGCATTATATCTGTCTGCTTGTGTTTATCATTTCTCTACTTAGTATGTAATATACTTATTAATATAAGACTAAATTAGTAACAGAAATATTACTGAGATCACCACCAACATAAATCAAGTAAAATTAAGCTGCTCATTAAATGTATGGCCTCTATTACAAGTGATCAAATTTTCGCCGTAAATTGTCGTCTTCTTCAGGGCCCTTAAAAACAATATAACGCACAACCAAGTAAAATTAAGATTTGAAATCGTTTGTTGTTTGTATTTTTGTGAAAATGGATAAAATATTTGTTTTTGGAAGGCAATACGCTAGCTCAAATTAAAATGAGTTAGATGCTGTATATGGGACCCCTGCACCATCATTTACCACAGTGAAATTTTAGGAAGCAGAATTTAAACGTGGCCGTACAAGCTTAGGGGAAGATGAGCGTTCGGGACGTCAAAAAACTGCAACCATTGACGATAACATCGTTAAAGTTCACCAAATAGTGCTAAGCGACCGCCGAATTAAAGTGAGAGAGATAGCAGAGGTTGCGAACATGTCCAAAGAACGTGTTTGTCACATATTCAATCAAAATTTAGGCATGTGAAAGCTGTTCGCACGTTAGGTGCCGTGCTTGCTAACGTTAGGTCAAACATGTGTTCGAATTTCAACGTTGTCTTGGCGCAATAAATCAGAGTTTTGGCGCCGTTACTTATTACTATAGATCAAACTTGGTTGCACCATTATACGGCAGAAACAAAAATACAGTCAAAATAATGGCCTGCAAAGGGAGAATCGGCTCCAAAACAGCAAAAACTATTTTTTTTGGATGGGAAAGTAATGATGACTATTTTTTGGGATAGTCGTGGAATTAACTTAATCGATTATCTTCAAACAGGAAAAACTATTACAGGAGCATACCACGCATCATTACTTGACAAACTAAAAGTATAAATTGCTGAAAAACGGTCACAATTGCTGAAAAAAAATTGTTTCATCAAGACCTCAGCGGTTGCCATGTCGAAAATGCACGAATTACGGTTTGAACTGCTTAACCACCCTCCTTACTCATCAGATCTAGCCCCAAGCGGTTTCCTTTTGTTCCCTAATCTAAAAATTGCGTTCGGTGGACAGAAATTTTCATCAAATGAGGAGGCCATCACCTTCGTAAACCGTTATTTTTCTATTCTATTCCTATTCTTGATAACTATTTATATTTCCTCTAAGGTATTTGAGTGGCATAAAGTTATCTTCAGTCGTGAATCTAAATTCTGTCTTTGGGTGTATAACGGTCATCAGATGATTAAACGGGGACGTCAATAAAGGCCCAATCTACAAAAATATATTCACTAAACTGCTGGAGTTATATTCTCTTTGGAAGTAGGCTCACTATGATAATCCGACGTACTTCAACTGCCCAGTATATTACTTCTCATATTCGTTCTTATCTTCAGGAGCCAGATGATTGGATAGTTGAACGAGACAACGCATATCGCCAGAAATTTTATTCGATTAATATCTAGTCTTCGAGGAAGTCACGTCTCTATTTCAATAATAATAATATAGATCGCATACCCGGTGCCTTTCAACTACATTTTCTCCCTAACGTAGTACGGTCGATATATATATATAGGTATACATATATGGCTCTATGCCCCGAAAGGAGCTTCGCTGCTCAGCCGAGCTTTCCAGATCCTTTTATTGACTGGATCAGGTCTGTTCTTCAGTCCATCCAGGCGATCTCTTTCGCTTTCATAGCTATTTCTCTCCATCTCCTTCTATCATGGACCATCGTTTTCCATCCGTCTTTAATTCCCATCTTCTTCAGATCCTCTTCCACCTCATCTATCCATCTCATTCTTGGTCTGCCTCTCGCCCTTCTCCCGTCCATCTTCCATTCTGTCACCACCCTTACGTTTTCCTCTAATTTTTTTCCTGTATATGTGTCCCAGCCATTTTATCCTTAGCAGTTTTATATGTCCTATTATATTTTTTCCATCCAGTTCTTCCATTATTTCCTTATTGGTTCGCCTTCTAACGGCACTTCTCCTCCCAATCAGCTATTCCCAATGCTCGCGCGCGCGTCAATCTCTTCTCTCCATGACTTCCTTGGCCTGCCGTTCTTTCTAGGCCAAAGTGGAACCCATTGTGTGATCCTTCTCACCATTTCCGTTGGTCTCCTCCTCATTATGTGTCCAGCCCATTTCAATCTTATTGCCTGTATATGTCAATATATTTTCGTTTTTCAATTCCTGCTCTATTTCTTTATTTTTCTTTGTTCTCTTTACTCCTTCTTTTGTTGTGTCTGTGCCTAATATTATTTTTAGTATTTTTCGTTCAATTATTTTCAAGTTTTCCTCTTCCATTTTGTTCAACATTGCTGTTTGGAGAGCGTACGTAATGACAGGTCTTACTAAAGTTTTATATATTTTTATTTTGTTTGCTTTACTGATGTTTTTGCTTTTCAATAACATTTTATTTCTACCCAATGCTTGGTAACCTTTTTGGATTCTTTGTTTTATTCTGTGTTTATATGTTTGCCCTAATGATACTCCCAGGTAGTTGAACGTTGTAACCTTCTCAAATTTATATGATTGTATTCTTAGGTGGTTCATATTTTCTTCTATTTCATTTCCAATTTTCATATATTTTGTTTTTTTTTTCATTAATATCTAATCCGTATTTCCATGCTTCTTTTTCTAATCTATTGATTGCGTTTATTAACTCTTTCTGGCTCTTTGCTATTATTATAATATATATTATTATAATGATATTTTTATTGCGTAGTTTGGTCTTCCTGATGACATACGCAAACATATTAATAAAGTGATTTGTAACTCCTGGTAGATCATTCGTGTACAGCACAAAAAGAAACGCTCCTAGTATTGAACCCTGCTGTATTCCTCTCTCTGATTGTAACCGGTCAAATTGATTTGTTTCCCCATCTTGACTCACTTGTACACATTGCATTCTATTTGTTAGATTTTAGCAAGTTATATATAACATCTCTGAATCCCATAATGCGAAGCTTTTCTAGCCGGATACAATGGTCCACATTATCAAAGGCTTTTGACAAGTCTAAAAATATCCCCACGACTACCTTTTTTCTGATAGTGCTTGTGTAATTTTTTTCAATCGCCATGTATATTGCTCTTATTGTTGACCTACCTTTTATGTAAGCGTTTTGTTGTGTTGTTAAAAGATCGCACGCTTCTGCAAAGTTCAGTAATCTTGTTAAGATTACTTTTTCCACCACTTTTGCTATTACCGAGGTCAGTGCTATTGGTCTATAGTTTTCGATTTTGTTTTCATCTCCTCTCTTAAAAATCGGCTTTATGACATATATTTTTAAATAATCTGGATATGTACCTTCTCTGAAACAAGTGTTAATTAAATTTGATAATGGAGCGCACAGAATATCTGCACACCCTTTTATGAGTTTTGTTGGTAGTCTATTCATGGTGTATCTTTTACCGAATGTATGACATTGAAAATTTCAAACGGCTCTGTGTCTACTATTACCATGGATCTATGATTCGAATGTAAATAGCTTTTATTGGGATTTAATTGTATGCTTATCTGACCTCTAGGTACATAAAAAGTATTGAAGACATCCAACAGCTCTTTCGTCGATATATGATGATCACACAACTTACTGATGTCAAGTTGTTTATTTCTTTTATTTCCCATTAGAGAGTCCATGTTGCTTTGGGTTTATTTTAAAACCGCAATATGTAATTTGTGTTGTAATCTTTTTTGCCTTCTTTTATGATGGAATCTAAGTATTTATAATAATTTCTGTAGATTTCTCTGGGAACTCTTTTGTTCAACATTGCATCATATACCTGTTGTTTAATCTGGCATTTATTTTTAATGTCTTCACTTAATAATGGTGGTCTTGATGATCTTTTGTGTTTTACCATAAGCTTTTCAGGACAAGTCTCGTGAGAGATGGACGTTAATATGGCTACCATGCTATAGACGGCTTTATTGGGATTCTGTTTATCTAATAGGATATTCCAATATATTTGTGTCAATTTATTTTTTATTTTATTTCATCACTTTCTATACAATATCTTTTCTGGTGCTGATGTTACCATCTGCATTTCAAAATTGCATTCTTGGCCATAGTGATCCGATAGAGCCATTTTGCAGATTCTACTTTCAAAATTTACTGTAGATTTAATAAATATATTATCGATAAGTGTCGCACTGCTATAGTGTATTCTAGTAGGTTCATTAATTGATTGCAGCAATCCAAACGATAGCAGCAAGTCCAAGAAACGTTTCACTTTTTTGTCATTTGTCATTAGTAGATTTAGGTTGAAATTACCACATAATACTACTGTATAGGTCTATAGATGCATAGACAAATAAATTTTATTTTAGGAAGTGATATTGCTGAACACTCTATTGTACCTTCAATACTCTTCTGGCGTAGCTGCTTTAGCTCATAGGCGTCTATGTTTTTATGGACCCAAATGCAGAAGCCTCCGTGTTTTGTGTGTGTCCTTATGAAGCATGGAGCCAATTTATAATCACTAATTTTTTTGTAAGGCATTGAATATTTTGATGGAATATTGAAAATGTTTGTGTGCCGATTGTTTTATTTACGTCTTCTGTTATACCTTGAGCCAGATTCGTTCTAAAAAATGATTCACTCGAACACCTTCAGGCTACATCTCCGCTTTCAATGTTTCGTGCATTTGGATTTTAATTCAGTTAAAATTGTTCAACTTCATTGTAACTTGTCAGGCTAATTGAAAGAGCGCGAATACAAATTTCCCAGCGATATTGCCAATTAAAGATTACAGGCTTCCACAATACGTGTATAACGTGGACCATTTCAGCACCAGACGCCGTAACCGAAACAATTCCAAGCCGTCAAATGTGTTGTCCTCGACAAACAATTGACTCAATGCCGTATTAGCAGGGTATAATATATTGTATTCGACAGTCAAATTATGGCAATTAATTGGACAGACGGGCGACCTATGCACGCCACATTAATTAATAGAGAACAGGATCGTAAATTCGCCGCACCTCCACTGATAAATCTTGTCCAAATCTGCGGTATAAAGCACGTTACACGATAGATGCATTAACCGGAGCCGACGATTATGGTCTTGTAGATGTATCAGCGTGAGCAAAGTCCCATCAGATGGTGTGCTGTTGTGCCACTGCGTCACCGTTATCGCATAACACTGTAAGAATCCGTCGATAAAGTAGGATCCTATCTCCCTAACGCAATATTTTCTAATCTAGTTTGCGCGCCGGTTTTATTTGCGTATTCATGATGTTACATATTTTACATACGCAAAGAGCAAGGTAAATATTTGCTTGACTACAGTCTCTGTTTGTAAATAAAACAGCGACGCAGTTGTGTTGGAAAATAAGATAACAGGCTCTGATAATCAGAGTTACAACACTTCTTAAACATAATAATGAAGATGATTCTTTAACTCTTTATTTGACAATGTTGCATACAAGCAACATCAAATTTGTGCTCACTTTATGAAAGTATTTTTGGAACTATTGCTTGTAGCTGGCAATGTTACTTACAAGCAACTGTATTCCTATTTGCTAAGACGAATTATACAGCAATACTTGTGATTGGTTGCGGCAAAAATTGCAGTGTGGTTTATTAGTAACTGCAGTGTTAGAGGTTAGTTCGCTTACTTATTCCATAGAAATATTATAAAAACGAATTATTGTTGTGTATTCAAATTTATTTTATTAGATTATGTAGAGTTTAGATGTTGTTCTTGTTTGCAAGCTGCAGTTTTCTTGGCTTTGTGTTGAGGTTGCTTATATGTAACACCGCCAATAAGAAGACCTGTGCAATGGATGTAGAACCAATTACTGTAAATGTTTTCTACGGTAATAAACCTAAAAAGCAAATAATTGTACTACCTTCGGAGGATCCTAATTTGTCTGATGTGGATGTATCAGATTTAGATGAAGATGAAGATGTCAACAACCGCACTGTGGATGAAGTACCGTTTCCAAACCATGATTCTTTTCGTGTTGATAGAAATAATCGTATTCCTGCTTTGGCCAGTGATTACATTGGAGATCGTTATGAAGATGAGTGGGAAGACGAAGATGAAATTCCTCTTCAACAGTATTGGATGCAGCTTTTAGAAAATGTTACCCCAGATTTTCAACTTCACCATTTCGACTGGCAGAAAACAGACATACCATTCATGGATATAGATACAAATTTGTCGTTTACAGATGAAAATGCTCCTA
Organism: Holotrichia oblita; assembly: GCA_023690525.1. NCBI lineage: Eukaryota > Metazoa > Arthropoda > Insecta > Coleoptera > Scarabaeidae > Holotrichia > Holotrichia oblita. The sequence goes on along the minus strand of CM043021.1, from coordinate 20,909,158 downwards.
CACCTCTTAGTTATTTTTACAAATTTTTTTACAGAAGACACTATTATCTACATTGCTAACCAAACTAACTTACATTCACAACAATGCAATGGAGTGCCGATCAGCACTAATTTTTTTTTTAATGTGTGGTGGGTGCTTAGTTGCAGTGACTCCGTAAGCTGTATTACTTGTCTGGCTATCACTGCAACTCTTGCGGTGTAGTTTAGTGTGTGTAAGTTGTGTTTAAATGGCTTTGTGACAGCATCATATCGCCTTTTATGATGCCGCGCTGTTAATCACTTTGCTCTCAACAGCGAATGGCAAGTCGATCCGGGATTAAACTCTCTGAAAAAATGTCACCGTCCCTCCAGAGAATTGAACCCCGGCACCTATCGTCCTCTCACAACAATAGTCAGCCGCCTAACCACTGCGGCCATCGACCCGTTATAAATATAAAACAGATATCGAACAATTCATTGGATTGCTGATACTAATGGGCGTTATTGAATTCCCTTCATACACAGACTATTGGAGTCAGAATTATAGATATGAGAAGGTTGCTTCAATCATGAGTCTGAAGCGATTTCAAAAGATTACGCGATATCTGCATTTTGCAGATAATCAGGAAAATGGAAATCAAACTGATCGGCTCTGGAAAATACGCCCATTACTAAATGCTGTTCGAGATCAATGCCGAAACTTAGATCAAGAATATAATCATTCTATTGACGAAATGATGATACCTTATAACGGAACCAGAGCTGGGAATCTGAGGCAATACATCCAGAAAAAAACCCGTAAATGGGGATACAAAATATTTGTGTGATGCGGCGTTTCTGGAATTATATAAGACTTTATACCTTATATTGGAAAAGGAATCACATCTACAAATTATATTTTTTGACAATTTCTTTTCCTCGTTTGAACTGTTTGGGTATTTGAAGGAAAAGATGAATATAGAGTCGTTAGGCACTTTACGGAAGAACAGATTGAAGAACTGTCCTTTGAAGAGTGACAAATACTTAGAGGAAGAAGGAAGGGGAAAGTACGATTACTTTTTTGATACTATACATGTTTACCTAAACTTATTGAAGTAATGGTTTCTCAACAGTTCACTGCCAGAAATGCAATATTAAATTATGTTTTGTACCAACAAGAAATTGTTTTCTGTCGTTTCATAATAAATAAAATTCTGTTTATCTTGCAATGTTGCTTGAGCTCATTTTTTGTTTTTGTAAAAAGATATACATATATTTTGTTTTGCCATTTTTTTTTGTTATTGATTTTCAATTTTTTGTAATTGTTCATCCTGTGTTTGTAAACCAAATATTTCCCTATCCTAACCTAGCTCATTTACATCAGAACATTTAAAATAGGTCAATCGTTAATCTTTATTGAATCTTACTTCAACTGGAAACGAATACATTTAAATGAATAAAAATATATCACCGAATAAATTTGTAATCGGAAAAACTTAAATCCCACACGAATTTATGTGCTTTTGTTCGACAGAACTGAACCGGGATAGATCCCGGCATCGCGTCTGTGGAATAATTTCACCATTCTTGCTGGTGGAATTTCGCGGATTAGCCTGGTGAGCACCCTGATACAGCTCCGGACCTGAAAGCACTTAAAATCGATTCGGCGTAACATCGTACGCGTTCCGTTTGCTGTTCCGCACAACGCTCACACACTCGTAATGTTCGGAACAATGGAAACAATGTTCTTTGTTCTTCGACCGGCGATGGATACCAATCAAACAAATGATGATGGAATGAAAAATATACAGGCAAAAAAAAAAACAGTATGATATGTATTGTATACCCATAAAACGTGTACGCCGAATTGTAGTGTTAAATCAACAAAGGGAGATGGTTAAAGCACTATGCACTTCGTTGAAGTTTACATCTCTTTGTATGTGAATTATGCCTGCGTTTAATAAATCAAAGTTAATTTGCAAAATAGACATGGGTCAATACAATGTCCAGAATATTGAAGCTATATTTCTCTCCGGTCATCAATCGGAAGTTATGCAATTTATACTCTACTATCCAGGGACGTGTTAGGAACTTATACTGTAGAGATTGCACCGTTCGAATTATCAATAGATTGAGTGTGTTAATTAAATTATTATTATCAGAGCAGACGAAGCCTATAGGTTATGTACTGTCTTGGAATGCACTGTACGATGTTTTCCAAAACGGAACTAGTAGGTAGTTCTTAAGTTTCTCCACGACAGTGATGAATAGCTTCCTGCTGCCTGTATTGCTGTTTGGCAAGAGGATAGTGACGAAAACGTAGAAGAAACACACTTCAATAATAAATCTATTGTCTCTCGCAGAAAATATTTTCAATATGCATAGCAATAATTCAACAAAACATATATGCCTCTGTCAACGGTTTCGCTTAGCTCTTGTATACTTCCAACTAAAGACCTTTATAACAGTAAAACAACTGTCAAAGAAACGGTAACAGTTACATAATTTAAATTGGACATACGCTCTAGAACCCATAAATCTTCCAATATACTTAATACGAAACATTTATCCGAATTAAGTCTTTAGTTCGAGAGGGTATAGCATCTAAACATCTCAATTTACTGGATAAATTCCGACTTGTCTAATTTCCTAAGTGGTATTCGTACCGCCTCACATCCCGACCCAGCGAAATTCGAATTGATGAAGCTTAATAGTTCTCATTAATGCGACTGGCTCGCACACATATATCCCGATATACATACATGCACACGCATAAAAGGGCTCATCGGTATCCCTAATCGTTACACGCGAATATCTCTCAATTATGAGTATTTATTGAGACGCTTAATTTAAAGGAAGTAATTCCGCGTATATATGCATGTTCGAAGGTAGATATATACGCAACGGGATTATAGTATTAGACAGTGGCATTATTAACTTTCTGACAGTTTTAGCCATTATAAATGTTACGGATTATACAGTACATTGAAAGATGTTACAATGCTAAGTGCTTTTCTGTTGACAAACTAGAGATAGCGTAGCTCACATCGTGTAAATATTGTTAAGACCTACATACTGAAATAACTTTCATTACCAATATTTTTTCGTGAATAGTCTAAACATTTTTTACGAGAACCGATACTTATTTTTCTTTCTAATATTGATATATACAGGGTGAGTCACTATTCCCTCGGTCTCTTGTGTCTAAACACAAAAAGATTCAAATTTTAGTCAAATATGTAGGACGATAAGGAGCACATTTTAAAATTATTTGCAAGTATACAGGGTGATTCAAAAAAGTACAGCACATCAAAGTTAGGTTATTTTTAATGGAACACCCTATATTGTATACCATATTTGGATTCTACGTCATAAATTAGGATGACTTTGTTAATAGTTCCCTATACCTATCTGCTGCCAATTTCGAGAAAATTTGATTTTTATAAAAATGTCGGCTTTCGCGAAAAAATTAAAAACAGGAAAACTATATGACTTGGACGATTTACATTTGTAAGAAGTTATTCTGACAAAGTGTGCTTTCAATAAACCGATAGAGTATTTTAATATTGGCTACATGACATTAAGCAAAATAATTCATACATATCGTTGATAACATTTTAATCGTTAAATTTAGATATATGTACATATCTTTATAGTTTTTGGTAGGGGGTTTAATGTACTTTCACATAGGATGGGTAAATACAGGATGTTCCATTTAACTTAAAAGAGTTATTGATGGTTGAAAAAATATAAAGTATGAATTATTTTGCTTAATGTCATGCAGCCAATATTAAAATGCTCTATGCACACTTTGTCAGAATAACTTCTTACAAATGTAAATCGTCCAAGTGATACAGTTTTCCTATTTTTAATTTTTTCGCGAAAGCCGACATTTTCATAAAAATCAAATTTTCTCGATATTGGCAGCAGATAGGTATAGGGAATTATCAACAAAATTATCCTAATTTATGACGTACAATTCAAAATGGTATACTATATAGGGTGTTCCATTGAAAATAACCCAACTTTGATATGCTGTACATTTTCTAATCACCCTGTATACTTGCAAATAATCCTTATCGTCCTACATATTTGACTAAAATTTGAAACTGATATCTTTTAGCGTTTAGACACAAGAGACCGAGGAAATAGTCGTGACTCGCCCTGTATATCTTTAATCAATATTTTTGGTTTAATACTAGTGTTCACCTTTTTTGCTACGACTCTTCTGTTTCTTTATGTTGCTCTGTATTAGTTCTTATTGTACATGTCACTTCTATCATGTTCTACAAGGACCTGATCACAGATAAAGATACTGCTTCTCAATCCTTATGACTAGCCTTTTCAAAATACAAATAGCATAGAAAAAATCAATCGAATTTAAACAAAAGAAATGAAACATGAAACCAAATAGTGTCATAAAAGTAACACACGTGAGTTTTTGCAAAAAAGTTTTAACGTATCCAATTCAATACGAGCTTACAAGCAAGGTCATGCGCAATAATGCAAATTCTAAACAAATTCAGGCGAGGATGCTCAAATTTAGTTCAAAACACAGGAGGCGTTGCCTTGGAATTCGCAGGTCCAGTATTTGGGTATGGTCCTCGACTCCAAATTGACGTTTCGCCACCACTTTTCGATGGCCACCTCCAAATATTTGAAGACGCGATGGGCTCTGCCTCCCCTAATATGTCCAAAAAGCTCCTTAACCTTAAAACTCAAAATCTTAATCTATGTATACGGTGTGTCTCCGTCCAGCGCCGCCAAATCGCAGGTCAAGAGGCTCATTGTCCTACAGAACAGGGAGCTACATGTTATTGTCAACGCGCTCTCGTTTATGACAAATGCACAACTCCATAGAGATCTTGAAATTCCAACTTTGAGGGAATATGCGATGAACGCTGGCTAGAAACACCTTGCAAAGGTTTGCTAGGTCGAAGAACTTGTTGGTCTCACGCTTAGGGAAGCTGGACACCAAAATTATGACGGACGCTTATGCAGAGATGGCAAGGCTTAGTGACTTTGCGGATCCAGCCTTAGTGGAAAATGAAGACCTTAGTGGTTTACCTACACTCATATAAAAATGAAAATGTTAGCGTTCTAATGGCATCCTGTATTTGCAGAGGTTTAATACTATTTTGCGACACATTTTTAGTATATAACACCCACTTGGTGTATATTTCGTCTAGTTATTTAATTTTATCAAGAAAATATTAGTGCATAAGGTAAAAATGTCAGAGAAAGCGGTAAGTAGTAGCAAAATTGAATGTTTGTTTTTTAAGAGCATAGGTATATCAAAGACAATAATTACACATATTACATTTTTTATGTATACAACAAACATACAACCAAACGAATTAAAATATTAACTAGATATTTTTTAGTCTGATATTATAGACATAGATATAGGAATTTTATATATCAGTTTAGAAAACATGGAATCAAGATTTTTTATTTTGATTGGTACTTCAAGGATATGTAATTCGTATTAGACATGTTGTCAACAACCACGATAGTTGTGGTGAAACTGTAAAATCTAGATAATCTACGTTTAGAAATGTTATCAATTAAATTTTTGAAAGGAAATGAAAGATTCAAAATGTTAATTTTCGCGATAGCAATTAAATAAATCAATAATTTGACTACTCAAATGGTTTCCTCCAGGTACTCCATGACTAACTGTGCTATCACAGAGAAGAAAGAGATCGAGGTTGGCAGCTTTAACAAATCAAGGAGAGATCGGTATTAATTTTAATCAAACCCTACTTTTTTTACAATGTTAATGGCTTAATAGGGATGTTTGTATACAATAACAATAAATACCTAAGCCATGATTACTTAATTTGGTCTAAAAAAATTTTAAAATACCTCAAAAAACCGTAAATTTTCGGAGAGATACGGGAGAGGGCGGCAAAATTAAAAATTTTAAGCTTTAGCAATAGTAGGTAAAATTAAATTATCATTTTTAATTAAAACATCATTTTTAGATTGTTGCTTCGAGGTAGGGTCCGAATAAAATTTTCTGTAGGTGTCTTTGTCATTTAGCAACTGATCATTATTCTATTATTATTATATTATAATTGAAAAAGACGCACAAAACGGCATATCTTATAACGAGAGTGTTTCCAAAAATATATAGGAAGTTGTAAATCTTTTACTTTTATTATTATTATTGTTCCATAGCAAGCAATTTCGTACTATCGGGAATAATTTTCCCGGAATTAGTATATGTTTGTCAAGTGTATTTGGTAACCTAAAGTGAACATCAACACATATTATGTTACCCACACTAGAACGTGGACGCGATTCATGTTTCAAAGGTTTAGCAGCAAGCCTGTGTAATGCGGTGATTAAATTTCAGATGGATCTCACCACTAGACGTGGCCTGTTGATGTAAACTAAAATTATATAACCAAGATTGTCATAGAATAAGGCAGAGACTACTACTAACAAGATGTATACTGAAGTTTTTTTTAGTCTAGTAATGAATAAACATACAAATGTAACTTTTAAGATGAACAAGTTAAATTTACAATTGCCCTTGTATCGGAATTATCAAATTTTTGGCCTGTTGATAGTTCTCTTTTAGCTAGTTCCTTGGTCTTCATCTTGATAGTAATCTCCACTGGAAATATCACTGTTGGCAGATTAAATTCTTTATACCATTGGTTTCGCTAAATTGTGATTTCCATTCTTATAAAACTGGTAATAAGGATAGTGTTCGGTTCCCACATACAGTCTGTACAACAAGAAAACCGCGTCGAATGCTCCTGAGCAAGACATCAAAGACGCATCGTAAGATCGTGGGAGAACGAAGGGGGGTGGAGACTACGACGCTTAGTAATAACACAGAATAAACAGAAAGGACAAAAGGCTTAAAATTGATGTCATGGTTTTTGTGCGCATGACTGGCAGACGCCATTTCTAAAATATGTCCAAATATTCTTGGAATGTTGTTTACATGTTTATTGTTTTGTTGAGGTTAATTCTTAGTTCTGAGAGTTGTGAGTTTAAAGTGATTTGTACGTGTTACTTACTTGGTTTATAACAATTTTATTAAATCGTAAGGTGTGTAAATTGTATAGTAGTATAGTATCAGATAGTATTATATATATACATATATTTAAAGTAGTGTTGAAATATAAGTGTGTACATAATACGTACTAATATATTTGTGTGGTATTCAGACAAACTGTATAATTCTATAAAGTATTAGTAATATGGATAAATCAAAAAAAAAACGAACTATATCTCGTTGGTGTGCTGTTCCTTCATGTACATATAATTCCGACCAAGGGAAAGGTTACAGTTTCTTTGCATTTCCAAAAGATAGAGATTGGTACGTTACCTAAAATAGTAAGATTTATGTATATTAATGTCTATGTTTTAGCCTTTTACAGTGGATAGAAGCATGTAATCGTCAAGATTTACTACGCAAAGATCTTTCAAAAGTAACAAAAACTACTTTTGTGAAACCGCATAAATGCTGATGCTATACCTAGAATATTTGCAACTAGTTCAAAGTCAGTAACCGTGCCAATTGAAAAAGCCAGTATGTTTATTTGCATTTTTGATATAATGTAATATGTTAAAAGTTTATCATTTTAGCATGTACTCATTTTGAAGAATCTGCAGATAAAGAAAATCAAGCTACATTATTGGAAGGTAACATAATAGATTATGTGATAGATGCCGCAATAATCACCACAGGAAGCTCATCAATGGAACTTCATAACATAGCAGGTATATCAGAACACATTGTTATACTAACACATATAATTAAGGTGAAATTGCAATATTGTATATTCTTTCTATTATACTTACGTAAATGATTACAGAACCTACCGTACTAATCGAACCTACCGAAGAACCACCAACGAAAGTAAGAATCTTGTCAAAAATTCACATGAAGGTAGCAGATAATAATCCTAATAACAAATATCTGCATATTCTCCAAGGAAAGCAAAGTTACGAAAGGCCTTAAGGCGAAGTAGATTAAATGTTCTAAAACTACAAAAGGTTCGACAACAGTCAAGTAAAGAGGATTTACAGCATTTTCAAAACTTATGTGATAAGTTTTTGACTCCAGAGTTGGCATCTATAGTGAAGTTAAATTCTCAAATGAAGAACACTAATGTAACTCGCTATAGAACAGAATACAAGCAATTTGCGTTAAGTATCTATTTTTTGGGTCCAAAAGTGTATAAATACTTAAGCAAAATAATACGCTTGCCTAGTACCAGAACGCTGCGAAGATATACACAACATTGGTGCATATCTGAAAGAGTATGCAGTTTCATATATTCATCTTTAGCATTAAAAACGTCCCAGTTTACGGAAACAGCCCGTGATTGTATTTTGTGTATTGACGAAATTTCATTGAAAGCAAATTTATTTTACAACATCAGTAAAGATGTAAAAAACTACAAAATTTTCTACATTTTTGATACACCACACCTGATTAAAGCCACCAGAAACGCATTCTTTAAATATTGCTTAAAATTTGATGGGTTAACCTCAGAAAAATAGTATTTTGAAGAATTTTATGCGAGAGATAAGAATGCGTTAATAAGAAGGGCACCAAAACTTTCTAAATCTCATATCCACCCATCTAACTTCGAGACCATGAAGGTGAAGTTTACGTTCCAAGTTTTTAACCAAACAGTAGCAGCTCTGTATACCTGCGTTAGCTTAGGAGCATTGCCCACATCAGCATTAGGAACAGTAACATTTATTGATAAAATGGATAAGCTTTTTGATATTTTAAATTCATCGACACAGCTATCAAAACATTTCAATAAATCATTTACAGGTCAAACTTATCAAGTACAACATTTGGAAGATATGAAAACATTATTTAAAAATATTCAGGCCTTTGATAGTAATAACAAAAATAAAACAAGTTCATTGAGAAATTTCAAATGCTGGCAGATAACGATTAACAGCATACTATTATTCTGGAAAAGTATGGGTGAACCTATTTTTTTATTAGAAGGTTACAGCAGGATAGTCTAGAAAAATTTGTTGGCGCCGTCAGACAACAGTGTGGTAATGCCAGGAACCCCACACCTGTACAATTTAAGAGAGCTTTTAAGAAATTGTTCTCAATGAACTATTTTGTTTATACAGACGGTGCAAATTGTGCTGAAGACTTTGAAGCGATAGTAAGTCAACTGCAAAGCCCCAGTCCTTCCAACATTCATGAACTTTTCGAAGTTGAAGTACGTCCCCAACATAGGATTGATACAGTTAGTGATTATAGAACATTGGATCTAATACAACAAAACCCATTTGTATATGTATGTGGATATCTGTTGAAATCATGTTTAAATAAACATACATGTGGTACCTGTGAACAATTATGCAGTTGCACATTGTCCAGTTCGTCATTATTTTGCCATTATAAACCACGTGAAGATCAGCAACTTTATGGAAATTTAAAGGTACCCGAAGAGGACTTTTTGGCATACATATACCAATTGGAGACTCTATTTGTAACAAGATTTTCTGTATTTGCAATTCAGCCTCCTGTCGGTGCAAAATTGAAAATCATTTTGAAGAGTGTTCCATACAATCCACCATGTCCAAATTTTCCTGTAGATTATTTACTTAATTTATTTATACATCTAAGAATTTTTTATACTTTAAAGTTTCAAAACAGAGATTTTGCACTGCAGAAAACAAAGAACATGAAATTAAATATATTAAAACATTTATAAAATAAACAAAATATGAATTACATTTTTCATATATGTATTATAATTCTTAACAAATAATTTTTGCATACAGCATACTCCTTTATTTGATTTGACATGCGCGTACCAGAACTTTTCTACATTTTATAAAGATTTGTTTCGACGGGATGAAAAATAGCTAGAAAAAAATGTATGTTTCTTAGCAACTATCCTGATTATAGTAAAGTATAATTTAAATATTATAGTTATTTCTAGTAAAACCTTAAATATCTAATTTTATATATAAAAGCAAATATACCTACAATCGAAATCATTATGTAAGCGTGTTTGGGAAGTTGTGTTTTATTGCCACCTTATTACAGAAGTGATTAAACTACAAATATGTAGTTTTATAATAAGACTTTAGATCCGCGAAAGATTGGAACAATTCTATTGCATTATCTAATACTTTATGTACCGGTTGGCCAACTAAGAATGTCGCCCGGCCATACCTCAGGAACGGCTCACAGTACAGCTTTGGGAAACAAAATTACTGACTAAAGTGACCCCGAGAAACATCTGGAAATTATTTAGAAAAGTGTAGGATGACCGCTAGAGGGCGTAACTGATCACCAAAAACTTTAATTCTTATTTTACGCAAAATTTACCAACTTAAGGTCTATCATAAACATGAAAATCGGAATCTACTGAAAATTTTATATATTCTACATCGGGCAACTTTTTGGTATTGTATCAAATAAGGGGAGGGGAGGAGGGAAAACTTTGTATTGAAGGAACGCTTATAACTTCAGTTTTCTTGAACCGAATTTTGCAAACTTAGTCTCGTTAGAAAGAGCATTACTCCTGCAATCTAATGCTTACAAATTGGAACCAATCTAATAAGTGACGTGCATTCTAGAGGGCGCTGTTTAAATTTTTTCGGGAATTTTGTTTTTTCTCGAAAATATTAAATGGAAACATACATTTTTGACGATAAATTAAAAAAGTAGGCTAAATTGCCAACAAATCAGTGAAATCTAACTTTTCCGCCAACATTCTTGAACATATTTTCAAAATGGCACCAATAGCCTCAAGGTCACTCAGAATCGTCACTAAAACATCAAAGGTTCCGACAAACTTGTCCTTTCTGTTTATTCTGTGCTAATAAATACGTCAATATCATTTTGGTAACAGATACGAGAGGCGATAGTCAAAATGAGTCCGTATGCAAAACGTTTCGAGGCAGTATTTCTATGAACGCATCCAAAAGGCCCCAAGATAACGTACGCAGCAGCTGCAAAATATATGAAGCGATCGAAGTATTTCGTAAGGATGTGGGTAGAACGGTATAAGATTACCAAAACTGTGAATGATTTACCGAATAGAGGTTTAAAAGGTGGAACTGCACCTCGGAAAGATAATGTAGTGATAAAGCTATTTAGCGAGAACGAGGCTTTAACTTTGCGCCAAGGACAACAAAAACTGCGTAGAAAAGGCATAAATATTAGTCTAATAACCATTCGACAGAGGCTACCTGAAAATAATATTACATGGCGTAGTACAAAAGTAAAACCCCTGCTGTGTGAAAAAAATGTTGATAAGCGACTTTAGTGGGCCCAGGCGAATATTTATCGGAATTGGAACAATGTCGTCTTTACAGACGAGTCATCCTTCTGGGCATGGCTTCCTAGAAAGAAAAGTTGGACAATACGCGGAAGTACAAAGGTTCAACGCAGTGTGAAACATCCCGTAAAAATTCATGTGTGGGATTCTGTAAATTCGCGTGGGTCACAACACTATGCGTCTTTACCGGTATATTAAACGGCCAAAGAATGATTAAATTATATCAAAAAGGTCTGTTACCATCTTCAAGGAAGTGGTTCACAGCGAATGGGGATCATTGGATTCTTCAAGAAGACAATGATGTGTGGAAGGCAGAAAATGACATCGAGACATTGGAGTGGCCGTCACAGTCTCCAGATCTCCAATCCAATTGAGAACACCTGGGCCCTCATGAAGCTGAAGGTGCAAGGAAGTCGCTCTTTGACGACCAAGCAGTTATCGGCTAATGTTAAAAAAATATGGCGTTCGTTTACTACCACGTATGCCGAAAATCTAGTTGAAAGTATGCCAAATTGGTGCCAGACTGTAATCAACAATGCAGATGACTGGACCCGGTACTAGATAAGAGCGTCGTAGTGCTTCTTCCGTACTTTTCACTCATACAAACTTTTACTAGTTCTGGCCAATACTAATGTAAAAATCGCCGCGGTTTTCTTGTTATACAGACTCTAATAGGTTAAGAGTTGCGCAAAATTCTCTAAATTATTTATGTGCTAAGATTGTTTGCCTTTATCAATTAAAAGTTAACACCAGTTTACTGGATTTTAAGAAACAATAAAAAATGTTTCTAAAAATTAATGTACCTATTCTATAATGTTATTATTTTGAATATTAGCTTTGTTAGATAAACTCTTGACTCAGAGAAACTGCTCCAATTTTATTGTTTTTTCGTTGTTACTTATAAATTAAGTAAGAAACTCATTTATGTAATTTAATAAGTCCATCTTCCCTTATATTATATTTTCTATTTTTCCTAATACCTCTTCCATTTTCATTTCAGCTTCCTATCCAATTTACTCGAAAGAAAAAGGAAAAAATGTAACCTAAGATATCAATTATAAGAACGTGATAGAAATGTTTAAACAGCTTCGAATTACGCGCTAAAACACCGCAGCTAAATTTCTCGTATTAATAGCCAGCATAATTACCTGGTCTGTTAATTTCTTTCCGAGCTAGTCGATCGTAAAACGTATAATTTAAGACCGGTCGGCTGTACAACTGTTGCATATTTAATTCGGTAGCAGCTAGGTGATTATGTATTCCGATACTACTACATGCAAATTTGTGTATAATCACAGCAATCTGAATACATTATTTAGGTTTTTCTCTTTAGCAAATAAAAAATAAACATGAAGATGCGATGGTGGGTTCCTAATCGCTATTCGGCTGAAAGTACAATTATTATAGTTTAATGAATATTTCGTTTTCATTAATTAGGTGACGAAAATAATAATATACAGAGGTATTCATTAATACAAGCAGGAATTTCAATGTAACGATTAGCTTGAAACCGACTTTCATGATATGATCTACTAATTACTTAATTAAGATAAAAATTCAAGCGGCGATTTTTCATAAAAGTGAAAATTTTAAGTGAGCTATAACAACTTTGAAATAGTTAATTGGAAGTTTTAACAAAATAAATGAAGAATATTTCGGAAATTTAATACGAAACTCTGACTACCCTAACGTTTCAAATCACCGTATTAATTTACTATACAGCAGAACTTAGATGACAAGTGAGCATAGTTTGTTGAAGGTGAATCGGGATATGACGTGTTAGTTCAAACATGAATCTCTGCCTTCGAAAATCATAAATAAGAGAGGCGAGAAATATTGTCTGAAATCCCGAAACTCATTCGCCTCATTTTACATCGGACGGGAGAAACATTTCCAATTTTCGTGTGTTTCCATCACGTTCCATTACGGTAACGACCCCCTATAAAGGCAAATGACGTTGCTAAAGCGTTCTGTTGTCACCTTTTAATTCTTGCGGCGGAATAAATCATCAAAGAAAAGCGCGGAGCAATTAAGTATATTGAGAGTGGATGATGATGCCCATTAGAAATTTCTTTCTGATTAAAAAAACCCTGTCGTTGCCTGGGTCCCAGGCAACTGACAGAAAAATTAATAATCGTAAAATAAGTGAGGGAACGAGCCGTATTTTTGGGAAAAAAAACCAACCGCAGCCTACCGCTGTTTACGCGTAAATATTTCGCATTCCTTTCATTAAGGATATTAAAAATAAGCTTATTCTTTCTTTCTTTAAAAGAAAGATTAATCATCTTTTCTTAAATAAGATTTAATAATTCGTTGAGAGGCTGTTTCATTCTTAACGTTAATAATTTTTTTTTAATGTGTGGTGGGTGCTTAGTTGCAGTGACTCCGTAAGCTGTATTACTTGTCTGGCTATCACTGCAACTCTTGCGGTGTAGTTTAGTGTGTGTAAGTTGTGTTTAAATGGCTTTGTGACAGCATCATATCGCCTTTTATGATGCCGCGCTGTTAATCACTTTGCTCCCAACAGCGAATAGCAAGTCGATCCAGGATTAAACTCTCTGAAAAAATGTCACCGTCCCTCCAGAGAATTGAACCCCGGGACCTATCGTCCTCTCACAACAATAGTCAGCCGCCTAACCACTGCGGCCATCGACTCGTTTTTAAATAGCAACAATATTATTGGGCTACAGGTAGTCAATACAATCTATATATAAATTTATAACAATAGAGGTTATCTATTGATTATGTTCATAAGATAAAAAGAAATTGTATTGTGGGAGAAAACTAACTAGAAGGTGGCAGCAGACGTGCTTCGAAGTCCTATAGGATGTCTCCTTCTTGAAAAGGGGATTTTGCGTCATTTAGTTATTTTGTAGAAACTGCTACAAAAAGTAGCAGTTTTTTTAAACTGCTAACGAAAAGTAGAAAAATAGCAGTTTTACGCATCACTATTTTGTAGTCATAAGGATATCCTAACAGAATTAAATACGATGAAAACAATAGCTCAAAAAAAATAAATAAAATATAGTTTATGAAATTTGCTGGATTTTTTAGGGACTTCCACATTGGGGGTGCTGGAAGTAGTGACAAAATCCTACTTGCACTGGCGGGTTTGGGAATTGTACACACGTTTAAATATGCTTTTAGCCAAGAGAATAGCATGCCAGACTAGCATTCAGATCTTCATACTATTATTATTCGAATTGTGAACATAGTCCCTCATAGAGCATAATTTTGCGGAACCTCAGTAGCTTTTTTCCGATGGGTCTTTGCTGAACCCTATCAAACTAAAGCTGCTTGGGTTGGTCCCGTAACGTAGTAATAAATTTAGCGTCAAATACTTAAAATATTTTCCCCATCCAGAAACTGTTGGATCTGTCCTTGTGGAAACTAATTGGATTTGTCGTAATCTACTGCAAAATTGTTTCATGACAACTGTCCCGAACTACTTAAGTGCCAACAGCGACTATATTATCCCTATTCTAAATATCAGAAATTAGAACAAGACTAGATGCGAAATATGGAATTGACAACATTAACCACACTAACGAAGCTTCTGTCCGCTAGCAATTTAAAGATGAGATAATTATAGTTGGTGAATTGCCTATTTCACTTGACAAATTGACCACAAAAAACACTATTTCGGTCTCCGAGTTCGCTATCACTAAACTGAGCTTTAGCTCAGTTAAAAGCATTCTCAACATGGTTGATCGTAATATCTTTGCCTGGAAACTCATCCTGTTGGGCTTGCAGTAATGCAATTCTGGTTTGTTATCAAAGAACGAGTCAATTTCAAAACCAAGCTATCATTAATCAAAACCTATGCACCTTTCCTTCTGAGGCGATTTAGTAAATAGTTGGTGATGGCAATGCCGAGATGTCATCTCCTACGCTGTATCTTTTTGCGTGTTTTGCATTTTCTCTATAAAATTGCCATGTATCCAATATCAGCTGTAACAAGTCGTAACAATTGACAGTTGCTTCGAAAGTGACTTACAGAGCTTCCTCAAATGATTTTTTTGTATTTATTCCTCCCACTCCCCAGGTTGCGCTGGTGATTTATAGTGGTGCAATATACTGTTTCCTTATACTTTCCAAAAACATCATTTGAACCCTGAACCATCATAAAAGTACGTTTGGTGCAACTGGTAGATTGTCTCTCAAAATCTGTAGTAGTAGCTGTAGCTGTCTGGAGTTAGCATGGCTTCGATTTTACTGTAGACGTGGAAAAAAATTATGAAACAAAAGAGGCCAACAAAGAAGAGGGTGAATTGAAGAATGAAAAAGACGAAAAATTAGTAAAAGAAGTGTGAAAAGGTTTTTCTTTTAAAGAAAAATTTATAACAATTAAAGTGTAGTGGCAGTGTTTAATCTTGTCCAGTTGTAGAAAAATCTCCGTTCCTGAAAAGACAGTGAAGGGATAGAAGATACAAGCAGAAGGGAGAAAGTGGTACAGCTTTTGACACTTTTTTACATTTTTACACGCTAGTTTAAGGTACGAGAGGATGGGTTTATTCCTAAAACAAATTGTAAAGTGACTAACATTCATTGTTTTTTTAATCTAATTCTGATTTTGACATAACAATATATTCCGCTGGATGTATGGACATTCCTGACATAGATGCAAGCAACAAAATCACGCTTGTTTATCCATCTCGAGGCATGTTTTGCTCACAGCTTCTCCTGAATTTTGATTATCTTGACATATATTATAATATTGTGTATGGCAGAGCCAAGTACTGATCGCTTCGAAATCCTCCAGGTTAACTTCTATTCTACTTTCACCCGTCGACTACTGATTGGATTAAAGCCATGTTACAAAGTCGACGAATAAGCGCTACGCTAGGAGCAGAAACCGCTACAGTCAGTGCCAGCAGAGGTTGCCCCCAAGAAGGGGTCTTGTCACCGCTGCTCTGGTGCCTCGTTGTTGATGATCTTATTAGTCACCTTACCAGAGACGGATATGAGGTGCAAGGGTACGCTGACGACCTGGTAATCATGATCCGTGGTAAGTACATACGATCAAATCATATCACAGGTTATGTAAAGAGCTCTCGACTACACGCATAGTTCGTCCAAAAACCATAACCTGCGTATAAACCCCCAAAAGATTACAATCGTCCCTTTTACAAGGAAAAGAAAAGTATATCTTACACTCGCCTCTATAGAGGGAAAAAGTATTAGCTTCAGCAATGAAGCTAAATACTTGGGGGTTATGTTGGACAGCAAATTTTCGTGGAACCCTATCAATTACTTACAGAAAAAAGCCATACAGGCATCGCTAATTTGCCGAAGGCTGCTCGGTAAGTCCTGGGGTCTCAAGCCTCAAATGATTCTATAGTCATATACGGCAATTATAAGACTCACGATCACCTATGCCGCTTTGGTATGGTGGCCAAAAACAACACAGAAGACTGTACAGCGACAGTTTCAACAAATCCAAAAACTCACTTGTTTAAATGTCACAGGAGTGATGCGGACCTCTCCCACTGCAGGGCTAGAAGTACTGTTGGGAATCACACCGCTGCACATTTACATCCAAAAGCAGGCTACATTAAGTGCCCTGTCTCTGGACAGACTACAGGAATTAAAACCTGAGGACATGAGAGGACACCTTAAAATCCTTGAAGACTCCAACATCAACTACCTAGTTTACATTGCAAAGAACAGGATCCCTATGCAATACAACTTCGACCAACCCTACAAAGTGGTCATCAAAAGCCGTACTAAGTGGGCCTACGGTGAGCCTCAACTGAAAAGAGGAACCCTGGTATGGTACACGGACAGCTCTAGAATAGAAGGAGTGGGGACGGGCATCGGGGTCAGTGGGCCTAACAACTACCTCAAAGTACCTATGGGACTCCACTCCAACATATTTAAAGCAGAGATTTCTGCTATTAATTTATGCGCCGTAAAGAACCTCGAGTTAGGGATACGCGGCACAACAATTTGTATATCAACGGACAGCCAAGCGGCGTTGAAGGCTGTGAGTGCCTACACATACGAGTCGAGTCTGTTGCATGAGGGCAATTAAGACGCAATAACCACGTCACTCTTCAGTGGGTCACAAGCCATCAAGGGATCGAAGGAAACAAAAAGGCATATAAGCTTGCCAAAAAAGCAGCGAAAATGCCTTTCATTGGACCCTCTCCCTGTTGTGGGCTGCAAAAAGCCACCTAAAACAAGTAGTTAACAAATGGGGGGTCAACAGGAAGGTCTCCCACTGGCAGAATACGCCAGGACAAAAGCAGGCGAAGGCACTGTTATCAGGATCGCCTAAGACATCGCAGTCGCTGCTATCTTTCAGCAAAGGGGACCTTAGACTGCTGGCATCACTTACATAAACTCGGAAAAGCTGAAGATCAAATCTGCCGTCTATGTCAAGAAGATCTAGAGATGGCAAAACACATTTTGTGTAACTGTGTTGCTGCCAGTCACACACGACAACAACACTTCAGTAGGACATTTTTAACGCCTACTGACATCCGGGATGGAAATCCCAGGCTAATTCTAAGGTTTATCAAAAACCTTTAATTAGTCGAAAAACTAGAAGGTCAATGTTACAATAGATCCATACAAATCGCGGTGACTAAAGGCAGCAGTGCTACTGCCCACAAATCTAATCTAATCTATTCTACTTTGATGGTTGTTGTCCAAAGCCCATTTTATAATTGTCGATAGTGACCTCAAAGTAAATTACAGATTTGGTAGGAATTACTGTCATTCCTTCAAGTCACAAACTAGCATGATCCCTTTTGCGGCCTTCTCTTAGTACTATCGCCTCTACTTTACCCGACGTGGGAATCATCTTATGTGTTCTGATCCAGTCACTAATTTGTTCCAAACACTCGGCTGCAGTTCCCATCACTGTGTACGTCATTGTGGCGTGCCAGGCACAATATGTTGTCATATTCGAGAACGTCGGTCCAAGAACTGATCCCTGAGGAACTCCCGTTTTGGTTATATTATCTTTCTGTTTGTAATATAACTTATTATGAACTTAACAAGGTAGTTCAGTTGTAATAACTTGCAAGAGCCAATCAATTGCTGCACTCCGATTTAGTTGAACTTAGTTTTATTCCATGGCTGTAATGTCTCTACATTTGACGAGAAAACCGACATTAGATGATCCTTGTTCAAAATTTATCATAAAATAAATAAATTTATATCCGTTTCCGTTATAACCGGAAAAGAACGGTGATCAAATATTATTTTAAAAATTATTCGAAAATTATTCTACTACTCTCTATCTATTCTAATCATTAAATTTAACATAAAACTTTTTATTGATCAGAAAATCTCTCTATACTACAAAGAACTGTTAAAACACGTGCGACAAATATTTGTATAAATGAGGGAATAAAATAGAAGCAATTACTGCAGCAATTGCAAACAATATACAGTATACTATTGAATAAAATTATACGCAAATAATAGCGATAACCAACAACATACATTTTATAATAACTACAATATTCTCCAGCACGTATACCATCGTTGTTTTAATAGCAAAAAATTTAATATTTACTCGAAATAAAATTATTAAACCGAAACCTGAATATCATCACAATTTCAACATTACAGTTTTTCAATACCCATTCAATTCGAACGTTATAATTGAATAGGGAATTTCAATTGGACCTGTTTATTATTATTCCCCAGAGATTAATATTCGACTGGGATAGTTCACATTTCGAATGTAATTGTCATGCATGCAGTCTAGTCGTAAAATATTTCTCACTCTCCCGGTGTTTGAACCGTCACCTATGTACAACTTATTTCCTCTTAAAGAAACCAATTTTATGGTCGATTCCATATTGGTTTGTGCATTATTCAACAGAGCAATCGTATTTTATACGTTGCTTCTGGTTTCTTTTTAACTTTGCAAGATGGTCCTCCGGGCGAACGTTGCCAGAGATAACAAACATATATTCTGTATGTTTGAGATCTGTATCTGCTGAAGATTATATTTTATCGGTAACGGAATACAGCATAGCCTCCGCTTTTCAAATAGAATAAAATTGGGACAGAAGTAATACAGCCACTTCAAACATTTTTATGAAATAAACATGGTTTTTCCAGAAAAATATCGTAAAGCAGATATATCATAAGATATGAAGCGGGATTTTTTACGGATTATATCAGCTTAATATCCAGGTGGAAATTTCATGTTTATCGCAAAGTTATGATACAGGATAGGACCCAATATAATAACATTAAAACTTCATAATCAATTGATGATGGGTTGTAGTGATCTTTACCTTTAATATACAACTAAATATACCTTTTTCAAATGTTTTTATTTAACGTAAATGGGTCGATAACTACAGTAGTTAGGCACTTGCCTAGTGTTGTGAGAGAACGCTGAGAGCCGTGTTCAATTCTCCGAGGGGAGGCATTTCTCTCGAAGAATAATATCTCAAACAATCTACCATTCGCGATTGCGTGCAAAGTAATTAACAGCAGCATTATACGGGATAGTGCTGTAACAAAGGTATTGGAACACATTTAACACAAAGATTTGCAGCGGTAGCAGACAAGTAATTCAGTTTAAGAAGCTGATATAAAAAAGGATGTTGATCTTGTCATACAACAAAAAAGCGGTATAAAAATGGCAGTTAAAGACAGCAGTCTACCTTTTCAAACCAAAGATACTAATACTAAAATGTCTCCAAATTATTCTCCAACGAAATGAACATTTCGTCAGGTAATTACCTAATAACGTCTCAATGCTATAATAAATAGGAATGTGCAAACTTTAGCTTACAAATTGGCATCTATATATAAACTTAAAAATTTCTCCCAGTTGACAGGATGGACAATTAGCCTCCGAAAATTTGATAAAAGACTTTAAAAAAAGATTTAAAAATAAGTAAACATTGAAAGGCTTTGACATGTCCCAAAGGTAAGTGAAGCAAGAAGCAAGTGCTAACTGATGAACATTAGTTACAATCTATTGTATCGTCAATGCTTTGGAAGACAACATTTCAACTTTAATTATATTTTCAATAGACCATTTTAAAAGCCCTGTGGCAGTAAATGCACCAAACGGAACTTGAGAATTGGCAGTAAAACAGGGATAAATGAGTCGAAATGCTTTGCACAGGTTCCCAAACGCTTCATTAAACTACTTCCTGTACTTTTAATGGATAACCATAAAAGTCACACTATGATTGGCAACGGATACTCCTGAAAAGATGGGAGCTTGAAATGCAAAAAAATTAGTCGGTCATGATGAAGTAGGTTAAGCGACAACAATTAAAAAATAATGATGGACGACAAGTTTCAAATTGAATTAGCGGATTTCTCTTGTGACGACACATTAGGTGCTCATTTCCAGAATTAGAACATATCGCTTCTTTTCCCAGCGTTGATCATCATCACAAACATTTATGTTTTGGTGGAGTTTAAAACTGAAAATTGTAATTATTTCCTTCACCTGTCAAATTTAAATTTTGTCAAATCACAATCACAACTGAAGTTCAAATTAACCAATGAACGGTACCGGTTCTTGATATCAGCAACTATTACAAATCGACTATTCAAAATTGTAGGTAACAAATCAAGTATTTTTTCATTAAATGTGAAATGTGTCAAATAGATGAAAATGCCCGACAAAAAGAGATTTAGCGATGTTTCAGCTGCAATTATCGATAATCACATCGATTTGACAACCCCGATAAATACAAAGAGAAGTAAAGGCAGCGAGTGGAGACAGTTCACACAGTTTTGTGACGAACGCAAGTATATTTTAGACGAGTCGACGCCAGTAAGCAAACTGAACGAAATTTTGAAAGACTGGGCATGGAACATGAAAAAATAGAATGGGGATGATTATAAGGAGTATACTGTAAAATGTACGTGGAATTCTACCGCCAAAAATCTTCAAGAGTTGTACTTTAAGAAGCATAACATTAAAATTGATCCTTTTCAAGGAATTGAATTCAAAAGTTCTAGAGATGCTCGTAATAGCAAACGACGAGTACTGCAAAAACTTCCAGATAAACGAAAATAAAGTGCGACCTATTTAAGTATTGACAATTTATTTGACATAACAGACCATTGTGACGAGACAACGCCAAATGGACTTCAGAAAAAAATTTACTATTTAGCTTCCGTGGAATTGGCATAGCGTGGAGAGGAAGGTGTCAACTGCTCGGTACATCACTTCAAAATTGAAATTAAATCTGGTGGAACTGAGTCTGGTAGAGTAGAATATAAACACATATTTAGTAAGACCTGCCAAGGAGGAAACCATAAATGCCCGAACAGTAAATGGTTTACGCCAAATATTTAAAATTCAGATCGTTGTCCAGTCAGAATTTTTAAAACATTAGTTGGGAAACGTGGGCCTAATTTTACCTGCGATCGGTCTAATCCATTTTGGAAGAAGAAAAATTCCTTCTGGTACAAAAACTCACCTATTGAGAAGAACGAAATTTCGAAATGAACCAAACAACGAGCAGAATCTATTGGTTTAAATACCAAATGTCTCAAAATTACCAACTATTCTTGCCGTTCAACAGCTGTGTCACAATTAGCCAAATCGGGAGTTCTCGAATAACAATTGATAAAAATAACTTGTCATGCCCATTTTTCCTCGATTCAGCCCTATTTACAGTTAAGCAATAACATCACCAGCGAATTTTGAATCAGTTACGAGGGATACAAAACCAGGGACAGGAAGCAAGACTTCACGTCATCAGAGACGATCGTGAGAAAAACGGAGTTTGTAACATCATCAGCAACACCAGGAAATATAACATACAATAATTATGTGTTTAATTTTGGTTAAAAATAATTTATTGTTCTCTTTTCTTAACAGATAATAAAATATGCTTATTTTGCTCATTCTTTTACTATGACACTTGGTTTAGGAAATAATCTTATTAACAAATATAGCTCGAGCTTGATAAGTAGTCGACTATTACATTGTTTAAATTTTTCTCGTGTGCTCCATAATTTGACTTAACCAAAATTGGCATTAGACTAAAACCCTCGAGGAAAAGGTCGAAATTATTAATGCAAATTTTGGTTTCGTCAAATTGACCGTAGCGCACAATCGAAAAATTGATGGCTGTCATTATTTTTCTCTCAATATACCCACCATAAAGAGAAAAGTGAAACATTATATTTAGTATAATTTTTCTTCTCATCCCTGATAGGCGAGATTTGAAATTAAATTTTTACTTGTGCAGAAATTCACTCTGAAAATATGCAACACCGTTTCGAAAATTTAAAATTTTCAGTTCTTCTTAATGCAAAAGTTGTAGCGTACCAAAAGGTCTTCCAAAACATATAAATGTGATGCATGCGTATACATCACCGGAGCTATGAGAAGGTGCCCAACTGCGACCCTAGAGGTCATCCTAGACTTCACACCCCTACACATAGTGGTAGAGGGAGTGACCCCTGCGGCACTGCAAAGACTGACTAGGGCGGGGACTGGAAGGAGCAGAACTCCATACCAGAGAGCTTGGTCATCTCAAACTGGATTCTGCCCACTTGTAAGTGTACTGCTAACTTTGTTACAAAGTTAAGTAATAAGAGAGAATGTGTCCGAGAATCCTTCACCTACTTCCTAACAGCAAACACCACTAAACGGTATGTGCATAGTTCTAAAACCAACAAAGGAACAAGCGCAGGAGTATTCGGGCCAGGTACCAAATACTTTGAGCCAATGGGAATGTACTCTTGCATTTTCCAAGCGGAGATCATTGCCATCAGAAGATATGCTCAACTGAACCTGGATGGAAAGTATCGAAAACAAAATTAAATCTAAATCTAAGGGCACTCATTGCAATATGTATTTATATTATAAATTTATTAATGGTGTGGTATGGTATTGGAAGTCATCAAAGCAGAAAAGTTTTCACATCACATGGGTGTTGGTAAAAATAAAAGAATCCGATCGATTCTTCTAAATTTGAGTATTTAGCGGACGACAATTGATCGAGTATCAATGCTTGCTATTTTTGGACATTATTTTGACCTTATTTCGTATACAAAATTAACATTATAGTTTAAGATATGAACCAAGTCAAAAAATGTTTTGGTCGCATTGACATTAAAGACGTTTAAGTACATTCAAGAAGCTATAAATGATTAGCATATGCAGGCTAAGTATAAACAGGAAAGTAAAGATAAGAGATTACCTATAATTAGCAAAAATATGACTAATTTGCTAATGAGAATTGAATTGGATTAAACTGAATCTTTAGCAGCCTCCAATTTATATTAGACATGGAATAGGGAACAGCAAACACCATAAACATATCATTCACAAAATTTCGATATCCGAGGTCAGGCGTAAAATGAGCATCAACAATTACGTATTCGAGCACGTTTGTCGGTGTATTCCCATTTTGCCTGTCTAGTTTATGGATGCGTGCGCGCAGACAAAACTCCGGGGAACTCCGGTATACATATCTGTACATGGTCGATTGCGATTTTGTATTCAACCCAGTTAAAACTACGCGCATTGTGTAATGGAGATAATGCCGCCTGTGGTGGTTTAATATGTTTGCAAAATTTAACGCAGTAACAACGAAAGATAAACAGTAAACAATATGTGGAATGTTTATTTACCTGTGGGAGCACAAAAATAACTGCGAGGTGAAGTATTATGAGTTAATGAGTTATTCGACGAAACTAATTCCATGTGTTGTTGAAGCATACTCTGAAATTTAATTGCAGGTTTGCAGTTAAAGCAAAGTTAGAGATAAACAAAATTGTAATTTACTGTGAATTAAAGCTTAAGTTCTTAATATAATAGCTATCGTATATTTGATAAAAATTTTACAGAGAATTATCACAGTATTGAAGTTATACAATTACTGATTTACTAACTATAAACAAAACAATAACACTCAATACTTATCTGAGTTTGCGGAGAATAAAGATTCTACGTGCGTTGCTAATCACAGAAAAGAAACAATCTAGAAAGGGCGTTCTAAGTATTGATTCCGCTGAAAACGGGCCAATAAAACGAAGGAAATCAAACCGCAGATTTCATCCGTTCCAGCACTCGCTTGGCACAAGTTTTCAAGCTGGCATTGCAGATCCTAGAATTGCCGTTCCGAAATCCTTATTTACATAAGAAACCTCAAGAAGAAAGCGGCATGAAAACAAAACCTGTCTTAATTATATGTAAAATTTATACGAGGACAGCATCCTGAACGCATTATTATCTTATTCTTGGGTAACCGTGAACCGGTGGTGCGCCTTTTAATTTCTCATTGTTTGCGTTAACGTTCGTAAATTAGTTGCGCTTGTTAACGGAATGGGAACGGACGAAACAATCAGCTGGAATTTGCACCTTTGATCGTGTTAATTGTGATGCTTTTACCGAGTAAAAGCAGCACACTCACTGCGGACATACCTTGTAGGTAATTAATGCATTGTCAACATGCATGTACTGGTAGTATCCTAATACGTATTCGTGTATGCATACCTCTAACAAGAGTATTCACCTTTACACTGCCTCGTACGTAACATGCTCCAATGAAGTATTCGATAATAATGACATGATCGCTGTTGTTACCATTAAGCGGATATATTGTTGCTCAACAGAGGACTACTCGTTTGTAAACCGACAGCGAATTGAAAACGAAGCGCCACCATCCATTATGTTTTTATACACAAAAATTATTTTATATAAAAGCAAAACATATTTGTTTTTTTTTATGTAATAGTGGGATAATTCTTGAAATAATAGAAAACTCTAATTAATTTCTGGTTCTGAAGAGATTTATAATAAATAATAATAATAATAATAATAATAATAATATGCATTTAAGTATGCACCAAAAATATCAGGAATATGCATTAAAAAATTGAAGAGTAAATACATTTTATTTATTGTTAATAATAATAATAATAACAGGCCTTTATTTTCAAAAAAAAAAAAAAACGATACAAAGTAATGAAGAATAATAATATAAAAAAAAAAGAATCTTGGAAAATCCTAAGGTGGAGTTCAGTGAACTGTTTTTCCACTTAAACCTTGAATACATAAACAAGTTATAGTTCTAAATACAAGAGAAAATGAAACTAAAACTAATATTCTGTGAAGTGCCTACACATGTTACAAAATATCGACAATGACTAGCTGTAGCATCAGCAATGAAGAAATATCTGACCATTACACTGACTAGAGAACAAACTTTGCCTGAGATACCTCTTAAACACTGGGTAAGATAGGGTTTTAAAATACAGAGATAATTGATTATATATTATACAAATCATATAAGAAAATGATCTCTCAAACAATACAGTACGATGCAGCGGCGGCGTAATGAGACCCCTACTCCGGACATTCAGATGATGTACATCAGTTCTGAAGGCTATTTTTCCTATAAAAGCAGGTAGGGTATTTATTATTGATGATCTCATAAAAGAGACATGCAGTTTGTAAAATAAACCGGTTTTTCATGGTCAGCCACCCAGCCTCTTCGAGTTTGTGACTAATGTGATCAAACTTACGCACACCATAAGCAAATCTTAAGCAAGCATTTTGAACGCGCTGGATACGTCTACTATCACAAATATCAATAGCAGGTCCAAAGATTGAAGTACAATATGCGAAATGAGACAAGACAAGAGAATTACAGAGCATCAATTTGATATCAGTAGGTAAGTATGATCTGCGTGGGTACAGAAGTTTTCAATTGGAATAAGCACGTCGAATATATTTGAGCACCTGAGATCGGAACCTGAAACTGTTATCTATTGTCAAACTGGGGTTTACTGCGCTATCAACAATAGGCAGCTCTTCGGTATTAATAGTTATTCTTACTTTATCCCTTTTCCTTTGAAGGTCATTCTGTTTACCGAGCAACATAACCATCGACTTTTTACTGTTCAACTTTAATTGATGCTCCGAACATACTCGTGATACTGTCATTAGTTCAGTGTGTATCCTGTTAACTGCTTCACCAACATCAGCAACGTCAAAACAATATTCCAGTAACGATGATTTAAATAAATCACATGTATAGATAGAAAATAAGAGAGGGCCAAGAATTGAACCTTGTGGTAGTCCCACTTGCACTTCAACAGAAGCTGATTCCATTCCATTCAATCGTACAAATTGAGATCTATCACACAAATAACTATAAAGAAAGTTAATAGCACTGGGTTTTAGACCAATGTAGTGTAGAATGGACAGCATTACACGATGGTTTATTGTATCGAATGCTTTGCTAAAATCTAATAAAAGTAATAGAGTTAGTTTATTGCGGTCAGTAGAAGTAATAATATTATCGGTTAGATTTAGTAAAGAGGTTTGTGAATATGGCCTGGGCGAAATCCAGACCGGTATTCTGGTAGTATATTATACTTTTCCAGGTGTTCTCTGAGTTGAGAATTCAGAACCTTATCAAGTATCTTGGAGAGAGTGGGCAATAAGCTAATAGGTTTGAGGTCGTTAAGCTCAACAGGACTGCTAATTTTAGGTATAGGAATGACGACAGCGGTTTTCCAACTAACTGGAAATTTTTGTTCTGAGATACAAGTGTTAATTATGTGAGTGATGTATTTCAATATAAATGGACAGCACAATCTACTCATATACGCTCATTCCGTCGCAGCCGAAAAAGACCTAGTGTGCATACTGGTACATTCATATATCAGGATCAGTCAATTTATATTCAAACACTGATCCAATATTATTCTTAGTACAGCTAGAGTAGTAATGCAGCGATTCTCTAAGATTCGAATTAACGTGAGAAATATTAGTGACAAGTGGTGAGGTGATGAGGAATAGAAGAGGTGCTGGAGGAATTTAATTTAAGAGATCTAAGTTCTCGCCAGGTAACTTTGCTGTTACCACTGTTAACAATGTGATTAAAGTATGCCTTTTTTCACTTCTGATAGAAACTGTAGTAAGGCTACGGAGAGATTTATAGTAATCCCAATGACTCGATATACCACTAGCACGATATCTAGCTTTGGCTTTATCCCGTAAGGACATTAACAGCTTGATATTCTCCGTGAGCCAAGAAGCCCGAGGTTTGGTAATCTTAACAGTTCTTATAAGTGCATGAATATCGAACAAGGCGATAATGTGATTAGTGAGAAACTCAATTTTATCCTCAATATCATTCATATATAGGATGTGATGCAGTGGCAAACACCGCAAGTGATCAGAGAAAACGTTAAAGTCAAAATATTTGAAATCACGATAGGTGCGAAGAATGGGGCAGACTAATTCGTGGTCAGATACATGAATGTCACACAGACGAATACTCGATACAAGCGATGCGTCCGAAGCCATGATCAAGTCAATCAGCGTAGCATTACTTCTAGTAAGCCTGGTAGGCTCCGTAACAAGTTGAGAAGTTCCTAGAGAGTCAAACATGGATGATAAATATACAAATTGTGGGGAGTTCAGAGTAAGCATATCGATGTTTAAATCACCAACGCAAAGCAAGGAATCTGAGAGCAAAGTACACATTGAAAAAGAATCCTCTAACTCATCGATAAAAGTCTTGTAATCAAAGCTAGGGGGCCTGTACACTACTTCTAAAGTATGCAACTTTTTAGATACATGAAAGAAAATCCATAACAGTTCTATACTTTTACTAGTTGGTATTATTTCATATTGGAGAGATGTAGATATGTAAAACCCAACGCCGCCACCACGAGAAGGTCGGTCGACACGCTCAAATACGTATCCATCTATACTCACAGAGGCTGAGGCTACATCCGGAGTAAGCCATGTCTCAGTAAGCGCCACCACATCGTACGCCGAACACATAACGTGATTATGTAACACTTCAAAGTCATTACCTCAAAAAAAATAACAAAAATTAATGAAACTATTCTTATAGTTTCATTAATTTTTGTTATTTTTTAAGTTATAATTACATTTAACTATAACATGGTATAAAAAATGTTCAAAAGTAAATTTGTGCCTATTATCGGCTAGAATATGTTTGTATTGCGAAAAAATTCTTTCGACATCACACGACACTATCGGTGCAAATTCATAGTTTATAATTTCAACACATCACTACTTATATTCTTTAGCTATAATTGATACCCGGTACTTTTTGACAGAACTACATTTAATTTATTGACGAAACAGTCTTTCTGGAGTTTTGATAAACGTTTAAGTATATCTTCAATGCTGTCTTTTAGAGCTAACCGTTTAGTATCCAGTATAGAGATTGCAGTCGAAATGCACGCCAGATTAGCTCAAATAAAAATTAAATCGTCTCGAATGCATATTTTTGTCAGAATACCTTGTGCTTCCTCAATGCTCTGAGCTTCTTCGGAATCGAATTCATCAATAATTTTCTTAAGACTATCAAAATGTTCAGCGTAATATACAAAAGCGTCGATCCAAGTTCTCCATCTTG
>CM043021.1:20824147-20880041 GCA_023690525.1 Holotrichia oblita | reverse complement strand
TATCATCTGATCTTTTTTTCTGGTATTGTACCGTCAAATTTAGTTGCAGGCAAAATTGTTGCATAGAAACTTTGTCGAAGACCATTTTTTCTACATGCATTCTTATGTACAAGATTTGTGCAGTAGAAAAACAGACTGATATCTGTTTATTTCACGCATTTAGCAAGTCTTTCTTTCTATTCTAGAATCTACAGACGCCCTGACCAGTTTAACAGTATTATTATGAATGATTTCGAGTAGATGCCATATTGTTTTCGACAATCATGCCGAGTATCAGACCCAATCCAAAGTATTTGCTGCACGTATTACTTTCGTTGTTTAATCAAACGAAAAACGTGTGTTGTGTGGAGCTAGATTTCAATCTTTTATACTCAATTTCTTGCAATAATATTACCTCGCTTCGAGGTTTGGATAAAATTGCCTTCTTTTTTAGCAAGAAGTTCATAATTCTTGTATTTCTCCAGGTGCACACTAATAATAAATGCAGATCACGCTCTGATAGGTTTATAATTGCGAACAAAGTGAAAATACACGCGATAGGTAAACGGTTGCTGTAATTGATGTCGATGTAATTATAACTTCTATTTGTTCAACGTTTAAGTATGGATAGTTAAGCAGAGGAGTTTATAACACTATGCATGCGAGCTTGTTGAAGGCAATTTGGAAGTTTAGTGTCCCGAAGGTATAAAATAGAACTACAAGAGCAGAGCGTTGCAAGAAACGTATTTGATATAATTTGTTAAGGTGAACCCCTATGTAAATACACTCTGTACGTGACAATTAGATATGTTTATTATTATATCAGCAAAAACGTGTAGCGAAATCTCTAAAATTTAATTGTATTGATCATTTTAACAAGGGTAATCAAATCAATCTAGATATAGAAATAAATTTAAATCAGAAATATTCCTGTCAAATCTTTGTAAACAAACCGTTGAAATGAATTTTCCCTGATATAATATCTTTTGTGTTCTGACATTTATTTCTAAAGCTGCGAGGTAAGCAATCTCGTAACAAACTACTGCTAATTGCCGTCTACTAATAATACCTATTTTAATTTAGAAGAAGAATCCAGTTTCATTTAGCTTTGCCATTTTGCATCTACTATCCAATCGTATTTTAAAATATTTTAATCAAGGATGGCAGGCAATACTGAGTTTGGAAGCGTGTAAAATTAATTAACGAAACAACAATGCTACTCGTGTTTTCGTAAAGTCAAATATTTTAACAATTAACACAGCATACTATGAAAGCAAACGGGAGGTAAAGCTCACGAGGTGAAGGCTACGCCCCCGAAAGGGAATTGTGCAGAATCGGGGCGCGAGCGAACCAAAACATTGCGAGCTTCCCGATAAAACAATGCCAAATCCATAATTAAATTTAACACGCGAGGGAAAAGGACAAGCATCTAGCGTTAGAGGAAGAAACTCTTTAATAAATAGTACATTACAGTAAAAGCTAATTAGATTTTACAATTATTTATTCTAACAATTGTTAGAGCAAAAACGGTATAGTCTACTGTGTGTATACTACGTATGGTATGGCCGAGTAAGTTAGTGAATTATTTAACGCTGTATATTCAGCCGAATCAGCTATTTATCCTGGCGAATAAATAAACGAGTTAAGTAAATAAGGAAAACAAACAAATGTTGACTACTAACCCAACAATGGGGAGTCTTTTAGTACAAACATTTCACATGTCATATACAGCACCCTTACTGGCGAGCAATTTTTTTTTGTAATGTTATTTAACAAAGCAAAAGTGCCAAATCCTGTAAAAAACCTTTGAAAAACGTATAAAAATTTTCTAAATTGATTATCACAAGGTGCTAACACAATTCAATGCTTTTTTTGGTTACTAGTGCGATGTTGCAATTAGGGCATACATATCGAAGATTTTAAAATTATCCATGCGGATAATTTGGACCCTCTACATTCGTCTACATTCATTCAAATTTCTGTTGATTTAGCAAATTGAGTCCACAAGCATGCTTACCTATTGAATCAATTGTCATTGGCGTATTTATAGGTTTGAGAAACTTCGAGATATAATGGAAAATCCTCATTATGTAAATCATTTGGTATGGATTTTTTGCTCAAGAGGTAATTGGACTTTATTTTCTCGACAATGAGAGTGAAAGAGTGATAGAAGTCTTCCCATTTCTTTGTGATGATGTAATACTTAGTCTTGCCTAAGCTTGATCAATAGTTTTTTGACTGTAACAAGAATTCTATCCAGCATGCAGATCCAATATTACCTACGACTAGGTCATCTATGATGCAAAAAGTGGATGCTCAAACCAGTTTGTGGCAGTCTAGGTTGTAAAACCATATTTAATCCGTTTTCAAGCCTAGATCTGAACATTAGCAGGATTCTTATTAACGCTAGCTACTTCCTGCTGATCCACTAGTAGTTCTAGCAAACTTAAATTAGTAGTTAGAGAATGATTTCTGCAAATAAACTGTGTCATATATCTGCTACATATTCCTACTACTCACTCAACGAGAAGCTTTCGTGCACGTTCTGTCTCGCTGTATAAAATAGAAGTGAAGATTTAGGCCCCTACTGTGGTCATTTTTTTTCATTTTTACAATCTTGATGACACATTATTTTTCAAGCTAGTCAACGTTACGTTTTGTGCGTTTTGCGTAACCGTTGTTCATATGTTGTTGATCAACAAGTCCAGAATTAATTCACCATGACCGTCATCAGCAGCTTGTCTTTCTTTGGATTCTAGCCTTGGTGAATTTTGAGACAGCCACTTAAATTATTATTGACGTTCTGATTCACGTATGGTCAAAATGGAGTTTCTTCTGAAGCTTTTTGTGAACAGACTAAAGTAGATTGCAATCATCATTTGCGACCTATCTCCGATATTGTAATAGATTTTAAATATTGCCGTAATATTAGGGAAATGTTAAAAGTTTGTTTTTTAGAATTCTATATTGTAAGAACGGCATAGAGTTACAGATCTAGGATCCAAAGTATTAGATTGAAGACCTTCTAGAAGTTGAGGTATAAAATTTTAAATTCTTTAGTTTGGGCGTTTAGCATGAATTTGCTCTTTACTATATTGTAATAATTGGTTGTTACCTCTATTTTTCTAAGATCTTTAATATATTTTGTTAGAAAATTCTTGTATTAGCGCACGTGTTTCAATGTGTAAGATCTGATTAATGCGAGTTTGTATTTTCTTTGGCTTACTATTACTTTCAGCTCATGTCCTCAAGTGTTGATCTAATGGTTGAAACACTGTCTCGAAAGACTTCATACGAAATATTTATTTTTATCAGGATTTCCCCCAAATATAACTTCGTTATTGATTCCAGTCACATTTGGAAGACTGTAAAATATAACTATGGCTTAGCGTTTTAAATTATGGACCTAAGTTATCAACTACATCAACATCTCCTTTCGGTTGATTGTGGAAGATATTAATCAAGTCTATTTTGTAACTTATAGTGGCTACTTAATAACTAATTGAGTAATTAAAAATGAAGATCAGGTGCTAGAATTTTTTTTATAATTCTCTGATAGGTTAAGTACTACTGGCAAAGGTGCTTTCTCTTTTTTTTGCTGCTTTGTGCTCAATTTTCCAAAGATGTTTGAAACTAGGAAATAAGTTCGAGTTGCTGAAAATGACTTTTATTAGCAACGAAGTTACAGTTTATAACAATCTCCGATGAAATGGAGACTTTAAAAAGGCCTTTAACGCAAATCTCCATAGTTCTAGTACAACAAATTTTAGCATTGGGAGATATATGTTAACGATAATGTGCGAAACTCCGTTAGTGTGCACATTATCTAGGGAATCTGCAGATTTTCTGAACCAATCAGTTAAAGTGTATGATTATTTTTCATTTCTTCACCTTACCTAGTCATTGCGCATATTAGCTCGTTAATGTGCACGTTAACCAAAATAGAGCAGTTAAAGTTCAGAAGAAACAAGTATTGTACGAATTTGTCATATGCAGTATCTACTACTAGCACAATGAGAGTAGTATGTTGTGAATTAATGAAAATAAATCAGCTGTAAAGTGATAATATCTTTATTCTAACAGCAACGACGTTCTAAATGCTCAATGAATTCCTATTTATTTGTACAACTAAAGGATTGGTGGCACTTAGAGTTACACGGAACGTTAAATTTACGACAAAAGCATTTTTTTGTAATGCATTTGGATTTGCATCCGCATTTTTTAAATCCTTAACGACTGCCCAGAAACTGATTCACTGCTACTTGACCTAAAGACACTTCGGCGTCAGGAACTTCTTCTTTTAAAATGAATTCTTTTTTGCAAATACTGAATTGAGATTGGACATACAATTGCTTCAAGATACCTGTTTTAGTGCCCAGTGTGTAAAACCCATCGTCTGATTTATTAAGGACGATTGCCAAAATTGAGCCAACATCAGTCTTTGCTCTATCCACGTCGCGTCGGGTATCTTTATTTTTACAGTGGTGCCCTTGGCATCAAACAATGCTTGCATTTTTTCGCCTGCACTCCTGAACTTTCTTTGGCGTTATTTCCTTGGTTTTCTTGATTAATCTGATTTACGTATGTGGAACACACTAGTTTGCTACCAAAGCCTTAATAAACTTGAGTTACAGATTCCGTGGACGTTATTGTTACATTTGTAGCATGTGTGGGCTGCTGATGTTTCTTTGAAACATACAATACAAATTAAATCTATGGGTGGTAGCGTTTCTTGTTCTGGTTTATTGCCATGTTCTTCTGGTTGTTTATGTGTTAAGTATTGAGAATTAATGACATTTTGATCATCGGGTTCTTCATTAACAACGATGCGTGATGTATCAGCAAGTTGTTCGAGGTTCTCTTCACTATTAATAGTATCGAATACGTCTTTATGTATGAAAGATGACGAAAGCCCTACCTTTGCAGTATATCCAAACATTGCTTCGTAAGGGCTCCTTTTTATACCAGAATGGTACGCTCGATTTTTCATAAATTGTACAAAGGGTAGTCAGCATGTTTTCAATATCTTGGTTGGCCCGCTCTATACTACCCTTACTCTCACTGTGTCGAGGTTTGCCATGAACTATTTTTAGTTCCGACCACATTGATTTTAAACTTTCCAATACTTTGTTACAAAATTCTCGGCCATTCGCGGAGTGCAGTATACATGGCGCCCGGATCAAAACGAATATGACTAGGATATGATAAACTATTTCATCTGCTCGCTTAGAGGTTAGAGGCTTTAGAACAACAAATTTAGTTAAGTGTTCTTGATATACCATTAGAAATTTATATATTCTATCAGGCTGCGACTGGTAATCGATTAAGTCCACTTGGCATCTACTGTTAAAATGAG
Source organism: Holotrichia oblita (assembly GCA_023690525.1). Lineage (NCBI taxonomy): Eukaryota > Metazoa > Arthropoda > Insecta > Coleoptera > Scarabaeidae > Holotrichia > Holotrichia oblita. Next base: position 20,874,706 of record CM043021.1, on the reverse strand, counting down.
TAAAAATCATTGGTTTCACTACAATTCCCTTCCTTTCACTCTTTTGTCTTTGTTGGAAAGATTCGCATAAACTCTAAAGGCCTTAATTTGGACCTTTATATATTTTTGAGCGTTTATTCAATTCTTTTGAATTCTATCTCTGCCCCCGTGACCAATGGATGAATGAGAGTATAGAAGAATAAAGTATTTCAAATAATTCTTCCGTAGGAACGTAGAGAATCATTATCAGAACCAAAAAGAGATTCTATGAGTTTTTCGGAACCTTGAAGAGTAAGCACATCGTACATACCTTTCTATAATTCGGAATCACGAGTTGATTCCTTCTTCCTTTGTAAGTAATACACTGTTATACCTAGAGTCTTTTCAAAAGTACGGAATCAAAATTGTCCCTATATTTATAACACTCATAACAGTTTTGCTAAACATAGCAATGCCCGTATATAATTAATTATTCAATAGATATTACTGTTACGCTAATAAACCGAAAATCATTTTACACCGCCTTGTTATACCAATAAATTCTAGGATCGGACAAATCCAGCGCCACTTCTCCTGCTAAGCATTTGGGCGCCACCACCGAATGGTTAATGGGTCCTCTGGTGGTGTACAAGTACCTAATAAATTATGCAACTTTATTATCGAAAGGTGTAGCAAATATCAATAAGGGCTGCATACTGTTTTCTAGAAATTCCACAAAAACTTTATTAGATTTTTACTCTCTAATGAAGGAACTACGATGTAATAACTTGAAGTGCATTACCCATTTTATAGTAAATATAGGAAGAACTACTACTTACATTATATTTAGCATTATAAGAAAGTGTAGTATTTAAGTTTTTAAATAATTCTTTAGAATTCGACCGACTAAGTAACTATCTAAACGCCGATCGTTTATTACAGTAACTCTGTTAAGTAATGAAGTTAAATTACGAATTGACCTTTTTAAATTAAGAAATTAAACCGCCTGAAACCCAATAATTCCATTAACAAAGGTCCATTCTTCCATTAAACATCATCATTATACGTATAAAAATCTACTTATTATTACCCTATAAACAGAAAACCCTGTATATGCTCTACTTAAAATACAACCACAAAGAAATGAAATGAAATGGATTGCTTCGGTAATGCTGGTTTTTTTCCGAACACCGAATAAAGAACAGAAAAAAAAACAAAATGCATAAACTCACCAGGAGTAATAAACGGATAGCAGGAATGTAGATCAAGATGGTGGTGACATTGATTGTCGTGCTCGGGCAGGGGCGGCGGATACTCCTCCTCAGGACTCCTCTCCGAGCCGTAACCTTGATCGCAGAGCGCCGTCTGCGTATCGGAGAATTTCCAGTGTAGAGGCGCGCCGTCTCCCAAGGGTGGTATCCGTTCGACCTGGAAAACGAAAAAGAACCATTTGCATAATGCACGTCGGTACGATGGTGGTATACACGCGGGCTTGGCGTGATTCACGCTGCCCGAGAGCCAACGCCGAAGCTTCACAAATCAAATTAATAAAGCTGGGCGGCTACTGGTGGCCTGGTTTGCCACTATTGTTGCCTATGTTCGCACTGATTTTATGCTATGTTGCAATTTATTTAGTGAATGGAATATTATCCAAATTTGATGGTCCTTAAAGCCGCTATTTATGTATGTATGTATATCGAAATAGTTATTACACGAGCAGGAGCTCGTTTATAGGTTATAGCAGAGATCTAGGCCATCGGACTCGATTCTTACACAAGGGCAATATAGACATGCGTTTGTGTTATAAACGTATGCATAGGTACTAAACGTATACCCTCTTCATTTTATACTATTCAGCCTGCGCAGTTTATTTGCTTCTCGCGCGGAATCCAGGACTAAACGTTCGGAATATAGACAGAGTGAAGTTCAGAGTATGCCGTGGGTTTTCCGGTATACAGAGATGTCTCACTTTTATTTCCCACTTGTTTAATTCAATACGAAGAAAATAAGTGGGGCAAAAAAAGCTAAAAAGATATTCAAGCGGGAGGCCTTGTAGTAACACCATTTTATGCACAGTATCATCTTAATTTCACTGGTGAATTTTACTGTGACACATTTTCACTCATGTTGTCCATCCCTTTTTAACGTATATGCAACAGCACCACTCAGATGCAATAACCACCTAGGCTTCCTACATTAATAAAACATGAAAGCAAGAATAAACAGCTGACTAGCGTCCCCAAAATCAAGTTTTCTCGGAAATATGCACATCCTTTCTAACAAAAAGCCAAATATAATGCCCATCTATTTATATTATTTTATAGTCCTTGACATATTCACATCGCATTCAAATACTTTAAAACAAAAATTGCCGTTGCTCACATTTCATTTCTAGACAGGGATATTCAAATCTAATTTGGCCTCACCTTACCAGGAAACACGATCTGGTTGGTCCATTCGCATTGTAATAAAGGGAGAACGTTGTTGTTCATCGTATTATACTATTGATTTACAAAACATTTTCGCGTAAACCCATCGCATCGAGTCCTGCTAATAGCTTTAAATGTGACATTTTGTTCCGTCGCGTTATTATTTGATGTAAAATTCAATAACCTCAAATTCAATAGACGTAAATTGACGAATATGAATATTCCAAATACGGCGGTTATTAAAATTAGCGTAAGTGGTTTGAAAATTCAATTATAAATTTAACCTCTTTAATTGGCCATGAAATATACCGACAGATTTAAACGATTAAAATTTAATATATGGAGTAATTTTCCTGAAATAAGGTAGCACCTACATACATTTTGCAATTTTGAAAGTATAGAATTTTGTTGTATATTGTGTGTACTGTTAACAACCTCATGTTTTTGCTTAAATTAGGAAGCTAGCAGTGAAACAATTGATCGACGAATATTTTTAAATTACTGCATATTTTTATTATCTTTCCTGAAAAACAGTCATGAACATCATACATATATTTAGTGCGACTGAATATTAGTACCACAGGCATGGCAGAGCTATTAACTAGAGAATTCAAACTTGGTAGCTACATGCTTCGCATGTCTACAATTAGTCTTGAACTATTGCAAACGAATTTTGACAAAATCAGCAGATTAAAAATTAGAAAGCTCATATGTACCTATCATAAATGCCAAACAGTTGGAAGAGAGACATGTACGTGTTATTCCAGTTATCATTTTGCCCAAAGAAGCCATTCTAGAACCTAGTTGGCGCTTGCTTTTGCAGGATAACGCTGGACTACACGTTATCTGAAAAGTTTCAGGTCACAACAATAAAATTAGGATTTCCAAACACTCAAAGCCACAGATCACGAGGTCTTCATTTTTGCCTAAGGCTGGCTTGAACATTATTCAGCCTTCTAAACTCTTGTTTAAGCGGTTTGGTCGGTCTTATCGCGGAGTGCGAGAAAGTTTATTTTTCTGTAAAGGTGGAAACTAGGTTGTGACTCTGTGTTATTATGGTTAGATCTGGCCACCTAGATATTCAACATTGGAATGGTGAATTGTCAGGATGCAACTTGCCCAAGTGTTAAATTAACAAATTCTCAGACCGATGGGCTCTTTCTAGGTTGGATCTAGCCAGAATCCTAAACATTGGAATGCCTGAATCTCAGTGAATTTGCGTGTTGAATACAAACCACGGAGCTGCGACAACGATTAATTTCCGATCATCTGAATGAGTTATAAGTTATTATCGGTCTGAGAAACGTAACGTAGATAAAAAGTTTCAGTTTAAAGCTCAAACAGCTTTTCCAACAGAGGAGCGGATACAATACAGATCTCGCGCGTAAGAATTTGACAGCAATATTGGGAAAATGCTGTCGAAAGGTGAGACGTGCGTCCAGAGTAACACAGAGGTGTTTGACGTTAATTAACTAAGGGAGACTTTCATCACCCACAGGGATGTTCGTGTCGGGTTGATTTCTTTCTCTCGAAAAACTCACTACTACGCATTTCGAGGTGTTAACGAAGGGATCCCACATGCCCCAACATTCGACGATATCGTCAACCGACCTCTGCAACCTACGACAAACAAGTACACTGTGGTGTCGTCAGCGTACGTCGTCAGTCACTGTGGAATCGTCAGCGTACATCGTGAGTCGAAACATTTCTGCTAGGAAAACTCTGTGGAACACCAGCCGTAACGGGCCTGGGCGCCAAGACATGGTCAAGCGACTTGATGGAAAAAGTCCTGTCAGACAGATATGACTGGATTAGCTTGACTAGATCAGAATTAATGCCAACCCTCGATATCTTGTAAAGAAAACCCTCAAACCATACTGAATCGAAGGATATCATGTGTTAGAGAATCAATAATCTATACTAAGTTTTGGCTTAAAGCCGTTGTAGCAGGAGGAAGAAACATAACTTTTATATTTTCTAATTCTATTTCGCGCTGATGACATGCTGCGTTGTCCATAAACAGTAAAATATTTCTTCTCTCAAAACCAATTTCTCTGTCCAATTTTTTACTTGCAAATTTTGTATATTAACATTTTTAAAAGAACGCAACGAAGCAGATTTACTACTACTACTGATCTGGGATTAAAAGGATAATTATTTACATTTTGTAGCTATTAAAGTCCTAGCTGATATACAAACTATATGCAGAGTTAAAAATACCAAACTGCTTGCATTAGTTTATCAAAACCTGAATATGAGAAACGACAAATTTACATAAATAGGAAAAAGTTTGTAATGCACAAGAAAGGAACCTAGGGGCGAAATCATATAGATAAAGGTATAGTTTGCAGTGCTTTATATTTTCTTGCTTAATTTTGGTGTTATCTTAGAACTTTCAACAGAGTTTCACGACTATTCTTTGCAGGTATTGTCTTCGTTGTGATATTTCTATTGCTATTATAAATAGTAGTAGGTTTAGAACTAATTATCTTATACTGAAGTATTTTATTTATAGGCAATTTCTTAACTTTGTAGCGTCTGGTTTCCACCTTTGTTTGTGCTATTTCTTCCGATATTAAATTTTATAAAAGCTCAAATAAAGTTGTTGGGTCTTTTCACCGATTTGTTAGGAATTTGTAGGTTTCATTGGCTAGCTTTCTCGAGTTTATTAAGGTCATTTGATTTCGATTTCACATTCATCCATCTGAAAATTTTTTGTACCTTTCTCCGAATCCTTTTCGCTGTATATTTCCTGTATTCTGAATTGTATATTTCATGTTTCTCAGAACTTTCCGCCCGCGCATGTTAGTACTGTTATAGTACTGTTTGGATTTATGGATTCATAATTACTTCGTTCGATGGCAAATGAGTAAATATACCTACTATCTCAAATTTTGATTTGGAAAATTCTTTTATGAAAGAATTTTGCTTGATTAATTAATTTTTCCCTTGTTATGTCTTTTTCACATTCGAATTTTTTATAATAATGTATTGTATTTTTGTATTAAAGTTTGGAATTTCATAATTTATTCTTTGCATTTACTACTATCGAATTGTGTTTACAAAGATAGAATGGGACTACCACGCTTAATGTGAGCGAAATTTCATAGATTTCACAAAGCAGATTCAATCATTCCACAATTTTAGTAGTTGTACTTTATATGTAGAAAGCCGAATCTTTTAAGTGGAAACGTAGATGCGAGCTGTGTGAAATAACAAGCACAAAGTTAAAAGGATGGCAAAACACTTTGATAATAGCTTCCAACCAAACCAAGAAGAAGAACTACTGAATTGGAAATTCTCTGACAGAGAGAACATATATGTATGTATATCATATGAAATATTATAGCGCATGAAATAGATATAAAGGCAAAGTGTAGGTTAATACATCATATTGTTTCATTCCGATAAATAATTTATGCTGTTAAGGTGTGAAACGTAGCTAAACTCAGGATGATTCTCAAATTAGGAATTACCATTATCATCAGGAATTAAATCATATATGTAGGTCAATCTTCTATTGTGTGTTCTATAAAAAGCGTTTTCGAAGAAGCAAACTTGATATCAAACAGGACAAATGAGTTTGGCCTTACAGAAAACTATTCAACTACAGACTCAGTTCACAAAATTATTAATCATGAAACATGCGAGAAGAAGTCTGCTTAACCACCAACTTTTGAAGTCATACATCGAAGATAGATTTATAGATTATTAGAAAGCGATAGAAGTGAAATAACAATCAAGTCAATATGCATTTCGTTAGATCTAAATCTTTCTTTGATGTTTCCAAACGCCAGCTTCGAAAAGAAGTCCAACAATGAGGGGTAAAGGAAAGTACCAGGACAAACTGAAGGAAAGAAATTTATCAAGTACAGTAGAGCGTCGATAATCCGGACGTCAAAAATCCGGACCGTCGATAATCCGGATTCACGTCCGGAAAAAATAAAAATGCCAAATGCACTGATGCGTGGCTCATTATCGCAGCGCTACTAAGGAATGTTGGTTCAGGGCAGGTGTGCTGGCGCGGTGCGTGAGGGAGGGCAGGGAGGGAGAGACACAAGTCACAACAAGCGCCTGAGTCACTGTCTCAAGCCGGCCAGTTGTCATGTCTAGTCGCGCTCTCGACTGCGTGTTGGATGCCGTTTTCTGTGCGTGTAGAAGCTATTGTTTTTGCAGGCGATTTACTGTGAGTACGAACGGTACTTAATATTGTACGGACATATGTATGTATGTATTTCCAATTAAGAATTTAATATTTCTCTCTATCTGCGTGTTATGGCGTCAAATTCAAAGAAAAAGTATACGTTTTTAAATGTTGAAACTAAGTTAAAAATTTTAGAACCGTTATCAAAAGGTGAAAATGGAGCATCACTTGCAAAAATTTATGGAGTAGGAACGTCCATTATAAGTAACATTAAGGCTAAGAAACCTCAACTCGAACAGTTTTCTTTAAAACTGGATTCATAAGAAGGGACGCTAAAAAGAATAACCGCAGGATCTGCAAACAACAAGGCATTGGAAGATGCATTGTACATGTGGTTCACCCAAAGGAGCAGCCTAAGAGAATCAATTTCAGGTCCATTTATCTGTGAAAAAGCCCTACAATTCAATGAAAAGTTTAATGGACCAAAATACTTTAAAGCCAGTTTTGGCTGGCTCAAAAACTTTAAGACTCGACTCGACATGGAGAGATATTATCGGATTTAGTAAAAAGTTCAAACAAAATGCACTTGCAAAAGGTAATTCCAGAGATGACGTCTACAACGCAGATGAGACTGGAATAAACTGGCGAGCCCTTCCAATCAGGTCTATGGCATCAAGACGTGAACAATCTGCTCCTGGTTTTAAAGTGTCCAAAGAAAGATTAACAGCAATGGTATGTGCTAATGCAAGTGTGGAGCACAAAATAGAATTGTTGGTTATTGGCAAAAGTGAAAACCCAAGGTATTTTAAAAATGTGCACACTCTTCCTGTTTCCTACACATCACAGAAGAGTGCATTGATGACTTCTGTAATTTTCCTAGATCGGTACAAGAATGAATTCGTATCTAGTGTAACTAAGTATCGTGAGGAGAACAAGAAACATGGAAAGGTTTTGCTTATCATTGATAACGTACCTACCCATCCCCCTCTTGACGTATTGAACGCAATCAATGATAATAATTTTGAAGTTCAGCTCCTCCCAGCCAATGTTATAGCCACTCTGCAGCCAATGGACCAGGGAGTAATTGTAAAAATGAAAAAATTCTACAGGAAGCAGCTACATCGTCGTCTTTTGTTGTCAGAAAATGACGAAGAGAGTGTGGTACAGTGTTTAAAACAATGAACATTAAAGATAGCATTTACATGCTCTCTGATGTGTGGGATACCTTAACCAAACCTAACTTGCAAAGAGCATGGAATAAATTATGATCTGAAGAGCAGAGTGCTGGAGAAGAAGATGTAAATGATAATGAAGGCGGTGGTGTTAACGAAGTGACAGGAATATGCAACAAGATCCCGGGATTTGAACAATGCGATGAGAATGACGTCAGTGAGTGGTTAGCTGTTGATAACAACGATCCTGGATACCAGATCTTGACCGATGAAGAAATTGCTGCTATGGTGTATGAAGACGACGCATAACCAGTTGAATCAGATGATGAAGTTGAAGACGAAATTGAAGAGGCAGAGCCGACACATTCAGAGGCATTTACGGCAGCAGAAACTCTGATGTCATAGCTCGAGAAACAGATGCGAATAACTACTGGAGTACAAAAATCAATTAAAGACTTTTTTAAGAGCCCTGTCAATGTATAGAGTCCATAGTATTCTTTAACTTCGTAGTATACGGTTTTGTTTTGTTTTTTTATTGTACTGTACCTGTACTGTACTTCATGGTTTGTATTCTGTATTGTTTCAGTTTCATTAAAGTGCAGTACTAAGTAATACACAATAGCTTTAACTGTAGTTACCTACTGTAATTGTTTGCATACATATGTAAGTGAATTTTTAAGGTTTCAGTTAGTTTCTAGAATTTTAAAGCATAAAAATATGTAGCCTATCTTCGAAAATCCGGATTTTTTCATAATCCGGATGAGGTTCGATTTTAGAAAGCTTAAAGTTAAGAACACTTACCTGCCTTTCAATTAATCATGACATCACCTCAAAAATATCGTTAGTTAGTATCGAGATTGCTGAGCATATACTTTGTAACTGCAAAGTACTAGTCCGATTAAGCTTTCAGCATCTAGCGAAGGTGCTTCTAACGCTAAAGGAGAGCTGTAGCACCTACATTTTACGATTCGCTAAGAATATGGGATTGCAACTGGTTATCACAATAGATCAATAGGTTGCAGCAGGAACAAGATACAATGACTACCTTTCCAGATAATACTGCTGATTTAGCTGTAGACAAATACTAATGTCATCAGAAAGAGTGAAAAAATGGCACGTAAAATTGAAAGAAGCATAATCTGCAGGAAAAGTAAAAAATTGTACAGGTCAATTTCTACAGACCCCAGTCTATCTACCTATAACAACGAATTACTGCATAAACGAATCTTCAAACCTGAAAACAATTCAGAATAAAGTATTGAGGACCATTGACAACAATCTTGTATGTTGAAAGCATTGAGGACTATCTAAATCTACAGTTGGGCACTTCAGACCACTCTATTATCAGAACATTAAGGGATATGAGTGATGAAGCTATTCATTTCCTCGACAAAACGAATCACACAAACAAATCCATGGACTTCCATCTATTCGAACTTAAAAAAACTTTTGAGTTTATTTCATAATAATGTCCAACGAGAAGTTTATATAGACACATCGAACAAAATCATAATTAGAGTAGGCTATGTGAATGGATTGTTACTTTAGCCACTTTCACATAATGACATTTATTCCTTGACATTTAATTTAAGGTTATAAAACTTATATAAACTAAAGTTACAATAAAATGTCAAGTAATAAATGTCATTATGTGATAGTGGCTAAAGCAACGATCAAAAACATTTACATAGCCTACCCTAATTATGTTTTTTTTCGATGGCACGTTATAATGATCACTTGTTGGTCAACTAACGTACGAGGGAGCGTTTTTATATTCGCGGAATGAGCGGGTTGTAGGGGAGTGATTGATTGGGGGCGTGGCCTGTGCAGCGACTCATAATAAGTATAAATACGAAGTTTCATTGTTATTAGACAGTTAGTCTTTGAGCTATCGTCAACCAAGTAACATAATCAGGAGTGAAAAAGTGAAATATGGAAAAAATCGAATCTCGTGTCGTTATAAAGTTCCTTACCAGGCAAGGAAAATCAGTCGCGACCATAATGAATGAGATGTCATTGGTTTACGGCGCCTCTTGTCCAGGAAAAACCATGGTGTACAAGTGGCATAGTTTATTTAAACAAGAAAGGGAATCCCTTGAAGACGACTCGAGCTGAGAAACTCATGGCAACGGTATTTTGGGACTCGGAAGGAATATTGTTGATTGATCATAAAGATAAAGGTGTTTCTATAACCGGAGAATATTACGCTTGAATATTAGAGCGACTAAAAGAAGCCATTAAAGAGAAAAGACGGGAAAAATTGACGAAAGGTGTGCTGCTTTTGCACGACAACGCGCCCGTCCACAAGAGCCGCGTTGCGTTAGCTGCCCTGCATAAGTGGGCTTCGAAATTGTGAATCACCCACCCTACAGCCCAGACCTGACCCCAAGTGATTATTGCCTGTTTCCGAAAATGAAGATAAAGAGAAATCATTTTTTTATGAGGGTATAAATAAATTAATTGAAAGATGTGAAAAATGTATCCGTCTTGCAGGTGAATATATTGAAAAAGAAAAATAATTTGGTTTTTTTATTTCCACCCCTTATCCCCCATTCCGCGAATATAAAAACGCTCCCTCGTAGATATGTATTTACAAAATACTGTGCTTTCTTTTCATTTCTCGCTACTAACTGCTCTAATTAATTAAAATGCAGATTATGTTTTTGATGGCTGCGATAAAAAGAAGTGACAGTTTTAGTATGTAACCAATACTAGCCCGTAATTTAATATACATAACAGACGACTACAGTACGCGCAATACCAATTATTTCTGCTTCATCCCCTAATACCAAATATTAATACCAAAGCCATCGATATGTAAAATCATACTCACCCAGCTAGAGGGATAACCGTGCTTTATTGTTTCGTAAATACCCTACGGGAACCTAATCCTAACATGGTGACAAATCTTGAATGTCCACTTTCGTTCGCAATTTAATTTATCGGAACTGTTTTACATATTTATTCCCAGTTGTATATCACACGCTAATATAAATGCGGCGATACTATCTGACACGACAGAAACAAAATCCTTGCGCTAAATTTTAATGTAGGACACAACGATCGATATTGTCGAAATTAGTTTAATGTTCCTGTCTATTAGGGCCCGCTGGCGAACAACGTGAAAATGACAAATGATGTTTGATTATGGAAATAGCGTGTCGTAATATTAATTCCGTGTATGGGCGGTCATAAAATTGATTCTCGACGAAGATTACGAGAAGTTATGATTATAAATTTCTTTTACCGCATGTAAAAAGCAAATGCTGAATAAAACATTCGTATATATCAGATAATATGGATATCTATGTGATTATATTAACAGATATAGCGCTAAAGCTACATATTTGGAAAGAAATTATCATTTATTTGATTTGTAGCAGCTTCCAAATCTGTATAAATTCTTAATTGCACATTTTAATAACACCAGTTTCAATTTTTATTGTGGAAACTATATTACTTTCCATTTAGATTAATGGAAATGATGGCCAGAATTTTTCCATACCAAAATTATTACGTCACCATCAAATTGTTCTTCATTATGAAAATGCCCAAACTTACAAGTCAGTCAAAGTACAACCCATTCTTCTTGAGTCAAGCCACACTATGTAGCTCGGATTTGATTATATCTGACTTTTTTATTTGAGAGTTTGAAAAAGTACCTCAGAGGGTGTTATTTTACAAATGACAACCAATTAAAAATTGAGACTAATATTTATTTTCAAGACCGACAGAGACCACTTCTTTCTTCGCCGAATAAAATTGTTGAAAGATTGCCGGTGTGAAAGTGAAGGGGGATTTTGAGGTTCCCTTAGTAGTATTATCCCCTTTTTTGCCTCAAAATGAATAAAATGATCTTCCGTCATCCTGTATAGTCCACTTGTTGTCATAAATATTTCAATATTGAACTGATGCTGCTGGGTTCTACGGTCTTCGCAGCGCGAGTGACCCAGGGTTTCTTTTGACTCCAACTTTCTTCCTTATCTTTATGGCAGGCTTCTCTAAATCGCATACCATAGATTAAAATCAAATATGCAACTGATTGCAATTCTTTCTAACTCAAAATTCAAAAAATTTGGGAATGAGATTGAATGTTCAATTGGGACTATACGGTAGGTCATGCATAAAACCATAAAAAAGATCAACAATATCAGGGCTGACCTTTATCCTTTATCATTTTGCAAAACTACATTGTCGCTAAGAATTAAAATACTGATCTATAACACTTTCCTGCGATCCATAGAGCCTTACTTTGGTTCAATGCAGCAAACAATCTTGTAAAACGTTTGCTTTGTTAGTAAATAGAACTAGAAGAAGTGACAATCCAATCGATAAAAGATTCTCTTGTGACTAAAGTGAGATAAAAGTGTATTAACAAAATAAATTCGTAGAAAAGTACTGGCAAATGTTATGGTAGAGCAATGAGCCTTGCCAACAGCTAGCAACAAAATTTAATTTGACTGGATCCATATTCTAAATAAAACAAACAAAAAGGCTATAGGTGAGAACAGAATCAACCAGTTAACTACAAACGAAATCAATTAAATCCTCCTCTTCAGTAGTTTTCAAAAGCGTATCTTCTTTGATCAGGAATTGATCCTAAATGCACCTCTTATTTTTCCCAAGTAAGGAAATATTCTCTAAAAGTATTCCTTGAATTTTGCAAATCAAGCATGTTTCTTTGGTACAGCCTTCTGCAACAGTTCTATTCAACAAAACTTTAGCAAGGTTTGGTTTATCCACAATCACAATTTTCAGCTAGTTGCCTCATTGTTGCCATCCATATTGAAAAAAAAATATGTTGTATGAAAAATCTGTATGAGATTAGCAATAGGTAAAAAAAGGCCTTTTTCTCGCAAATTTTGTAATATATTTAAGCTACTGGTTTCGTGACTGTAATCACATATTCAGGCCAAATAAAATTATAAAAAATGAATATAATATGTACAGGGTTTAGAAGACAATCTAGAAAATACCATTAATTAAAACAATTTGTGGCAATTTAAACAGTTTAAAATCACATCAAAATATTTAAAGCATCCATTTCAACAACAACACTCCAATGTCATTGTGCATTTGGGCAATTTTTATACATTTAATTTTGGCCTGAAGATATGGATATATCCACGAAACCGGTAGCTTAAATATATTGCAAAATTTATATGTAAAAAGACTTTTAGTTGTTCTTAGACCATTGGTACCTTATGAATATTAACTCATACAGGGAATACATTGGCAGTCTGAAAATTATATTAACTCTTGATATTTGATATTCAGATTATGACGTAAATCAAGTCGTTCAATGCTTTTTTTCAGTTTAGAAAATTGTTGTCTTTCGATTCACAATTATATCACCCGGTAGATGAAGGATGATTGATTTTATTGCGGCTCTGATAAGAAACAATGTTCGAAAAACTGTTCGTAATTAATACCTCTTCTCCCGAGGACTTTTTCCTCTAGACTACTCAGGATAATTATATATCCCTTCTTGAGAATGGTTACTATATCAACATTTCCCCATGCTAACAGGAAATGATGGAGCATTAAGATCAAATCCATTATTCCGACAAGATTTTCCAAAGACGAGGACAGAAGACTTTGAAAGACTATGTTTAACATGTCGTCCAACCTAGAGCTGCCATGTTTTCTAAACTGATCAACTAATCAAAAGCAGTAATTGTGGTAGAAGGAATAGATTCAACTTTGGCGTTACTATGATGTAGTACGTCTTGTCGACATTGCTTTTAGGCTTTTATAGTGAGAAGCGAATGTGTCAACTTTGTCTTACTAATGCCTTGAATTGCTACTTAGCTGGAAAACGTTGGCTATGCTCAGAAAGTGTGCTACTATCTTAGAAGTTGCCAATAGTGCATTGCCTCTAAAATGTTCACATTATAAGCTTATCTTCCTTTTTCAAGCAACAGTTGCATCTTCCAAACATTTTAATAAATTTCTTTAATATCCTTCCTAATAAATTTTATTTTTTAGATTTTATATGTAATTATCGATCTCTTTTAGTGTCTGTTCCTTTCTTAAATTGAAATAATTAAAAATAATACAAATTTAAGTTACTAATTAACCGCTTTCATATCTACAACAATAACAAATCCAATGTAAATGCTTGAACACGATTAATATTTTAAAGTCGTCCCTTTAATTAAACAAATAAATGAGTATCCCTTTAGTTCCGCAAACGGTTCGACCGTCGTCGTGTCGACTTTTAGCAGAAAGGGCATTATTCTCTGGTCTACCGGATGGCCGGTATGTGTTTGCCCCTGAGCGTCGTCCTTAACAAGCTTCTTCGGTTGCAACAATTCGCTCGCTCGCCTATAAAACTGATTACCGAACCGTATATCAGGCTTCACAAATTGGATTTGAGAGAATAATGACATTAAACTCGATTCGCTTCCACTTATATCATATAATGGCATCGACACTGACTGAGCAATGTAATATTTTATAAAAGATAAATAGAAGGAGAAGGAACGTGTATTTTATATAATATTTCGCCTTCATTATTTATATGTAATTTACTAAGTGCACACGTCCGATATGGCAAGAGTTACGGCTGTAATAAAATCGATTTTAGGAAATTAGAAGAATTGATGGAATTTTTGATATCAAAGGGAAGTTTTGAAAGCTGGCAATAATTGCAACGTTCTCGAAAGCAAAAATTGAAAGGGTGCTTTTAAAAGTACATCAAATGTTTGGATCGATAACTTGCAGTCGTGGTACCACTTCCATACTTGCACTGTAAATGAGAGTGATTCTATGTGAATGTAGACAAAAAAATATATTTACGTGACTTGTAATTTCTTTGGTGAATCAACATGCAACCTTCTATATATATGATAATAATATTGACTTCGTTCCATTAAATAAATAAATATAAATAAATTCATTTATTCCATTATGCAATAATATATCAGTGTATAATGTACACATAAAAATGTAAGTAAAACAAAAAAATTAAATAATACACGGTAGGTACATCAAAAAACTCATTTACAATATAAAAAGTCAGTGTCATGTAAATACCTTTTCAATTTGGCTTTAAATTGTTTCAATGGCATTAGTTTTAAAGCAGGCATTTTAATACATTGTCATAATACTTGCTTTTGCACCTTCGTCAGATGCGTCTGAGGTGGAAGCAAAAGAGAGTTAGACTTTCCACAAGTATTTTGTTCGTGTGCCAATTCATATTTCGAAAACATCTCTGTATAGTTCTTTTTTACAAAAAGCGCACTCTCCAAGATATAAAGTGAAGCTAAAGTAAGTATATTACACTGGCTAAATATCGGCCTACACGAGTCTCTAGGTTTTATTTGGTAGACTGCACGGACACAAGCCTTTTGAAGTAGGAAGATCCGGCACCATACTGAAGACGGGACTGGACACAAGAGTAGTACAATTCCAATGCGGTATCAAGACCCACACTTCGTGAAACTACTCTCAAACTATAACAGAAGCTTTCCAATCTCGCGGCCAGGTCATCAATGTGAGGCCTCCACGACAAGTCACCATCAATCATCATCCCGAGAAAGCGCGCATGGTCAACACAGGTAAGTACCTCGTCATTACACTTTATTGTTAACGCCTTAGGGTCCGAGTTAAAAATAACAATGTGGGTTTTATTAGCATTCCATTTTAACTTATTTTGTCCACACCAACCTTGTATAGATTTTAAGTTTGCTTCGAGCCTAGTTTTAATTTCTTGACAGGTTCGTTCCCGCACTATGCAGATGGTGTCGTCTGCATATAATACTGCTAGTCCATCAATGACCTCAGATAAGACGTTGATGTACAACAAGAACAGAAGCGGCCGGAGCGTGGAACCCTGAGGGACACCATAACGAACAATTCGCCAGTCAGAGGAAATTTCTGCCCCAGACGAGTCGAAAGCCACCACTGACTGCCTTCTGTCTGTCAGTTCTATTGCTACTTCTCTTATTCCCATTCTTTCCAATTTACACAGAAGATGTTGATGATGTACACAGTCGAATGCTTTCGACAGATCCATTAGGGCACAAGCACAAATTTCACGGTCAGTGACGCCATTGAGAACATATTCCAAAGATTGGAAAACTGCTCTCGTGGTTGACCTGTCTCTGATGAAGCCATTCTGATGTGAATGTAGTATATTATGTTTCCTTATAAATTTAATAATTCGTTCGTGGATAATTTTTTCAAACACTTTTGAAATATTAGAGACAAGCGCAATAGGTCTATAATTATTTATATTAGATCGATCTCCCTTTTTATCTACAGGTCTAACAATGGTATATTTCAGCTTTTCCGGAAACATTCCAGTTTGGAAGACTATGTTTATTAGATCCGCTAGATGCAATGTCCTCCGAACAATTTATAAGTAGAAAAGATATTGATATTCCATCTATTTCTGTTGCTTTTGTGCTATTTAGCTGTTAATAGCTCTGGCAACTTCCCAGTGATCAGTGAGATACAGGGCCAGAGAGTCAGGTATGTATTTAGATTTACAAGATTCAGTAAAATGGTTGTTTATATTATTCAATATAGTAGTGTTTCCTTACAATTTATTATCAAAATCCTTCAAATTGCATTATTGTCATCAATTACTCTCCTAAGATGATTATAAAAGTTCTTATACACTTGGTTACCAATTCTGTTTTTTCGTACCTCTTATATAGTTGCCTTTTGATAGAACACATGTTTTTAATTTCATCAGTTATCCATCTTTTGTCTGCCTCAGATGGAAAGATAACCGTCTACTTCATTACATGTTCATCGACGATCATCGTAAGCTTCGTCAAGAAGTTATCATAATTTTCATTTACATCTGAACTACTCAAAATTTGTGTCAAATTTGTGTCCAACTTGTATTTCATGCTTTATTAATAGCAGCTTGTCATTTTGTAAAATGTTTCATCTGAACCCTTCTAGCAACGTTAGGTGCTTTATTTTCTACCTCCAAAGTTATTTCTTGGGCGTAATGATCAGATAATGTTGATTCTATTACATCGCTTTTATATCTTGAGACATTTGTGAATGGACTGTTAATAGTAGGGTGAAGGCCGTATGATCGAGTTAAGTCTCGAAATGCGTTGAAATGAGTTCGATGTTGTGCTAAGTCAATATTGAAGTCAATACTTAACAGAATCGTAGACTGAACATCAGAGGACACCTCCCTCAAAATTTCCTCCAAAATTTGTAAAAACTCTTCCACATTACCAGTTGGTGGACGATAAATATTAATGATTACAACTCTTGGATTCCTAATTCTTATTGCGCTGCATTCCAAGACTGATTCTTTGCTTTTCTCCTTCAGTGATACTAACTCAACATATTCACTACCAACAAGTGTAAGTATGCATGATCCCCCATGCAGACCAGAAGTTCTGCTGAAGCAAAAAGACATCTGATACCCCAGTGGAACAATTGTCTCATATGGCCTCAGCCAATGCTCGGTCAATGCAACGATGTCGACCGACAACCTGTTCAATAAAAATCAACAACTCATCGCATTTATTCCTTAAACTTAGGATATTTTGATGTAATAAATTGAAATAGCGCGAGCCTATGTTGTTGCATTCTGTCTTTTGTGTTTGTATTAAGTTTTTATGTTTGTTACTTTTTCGTTCGAAAAATTTCGACATTTTTAAGGTCTTATCATTGCATTTTTAGGCCACAATTCAGGTTCAAATAGCGCTCCGTAAGCCTCTTCACTTACTGCAACTCTAAATGCTGCTGTGTCCGTATTTCTTATTTTTAGTTTAGCATTGCAATACATTTAGATTATTCTCTGATAAATACTCCTTCACATCATTTTCTGTAGTACTTTTTAATAGCTGCGAAACAAAAATCCAGCGTCGGTTTTCAGTAGCACAGATCCTCCCACGAATACTTTTTGTGTTTCTATTATTTTTTATGTTTAAGTCCCCGCCTTTCAATCTCCCGACTTCATTTTAATGTAATTCCCTTATTTTAAATTGCCTATAACTTAATCAAATACGTTTTGCGGAAAATAAGTTGTATTAGTACAACGTATTTATTTCGTCGATGTGGTATGGTGAATATGTCTAACAACTCGACTTCAAGTCTACGTTCTTGCCTCGCTTGGGGTATTTCATTTTATATTCCAATTATCGCTTCGCTATCGTCCTTGAACGTTTTCCTCAACAATCAATAGAACATAAACTTCCTTCAACAACAAACTGGATGCCCCAACATTTAGTCTCTATCAAACAGCCAACAACAGCGTCCTAATGAGCTCCTTCACTTGCGGCAACTCGGTCGTCCTCCTCCATAAAACTGATTAAACATGTACCGAGCGGGTACATTGAGTTTCACAAATTGGATTCTGCTAAATAATGACATTAAATAACCTTGCTCTATGTCCACATAAACAACAGCTCGAGCGAATATAGCACAATAGAGGCGAAACGCAAAGATACATCTCATTTATATATTGAGCAGAAACAATTCGAACTCGTCTACTGTATTCTATGATGGAGACTTACGTTATATAAAGTGATATACGCCCCCGCCGTAGAGAAAGTTTACGGAGCTTTATTTGCTGTTTATTGAGCGTCTTATTTACGGCTCTTTTCAAGTTGATGTCTCTCTTGTAGTGTCCGCCGTAAAGTATCTTCAATGTATTAGTTCTACTCTGTTGGTGAATTTATTATCACCGAGTTCAGTGAGTTGTAATATAAGATGAATATATTCTGCCTAAATAAATTCCGTTGCCCTTAAAACAGAATGACCACAGTTTACTAGTTCGATGATTCTCTGGTTAAGTTCGGGAGTTATTCAAATCGCCGGCGTTGTGGATGCAGATGTAATCTGAGAAGTTTTGCAGTTTAATATACATAAGTTCAAACTTGTCCCAGAAGCCAGACGTCGTAACTGCTAAAAGCTTTATCGTGTAAAGGGAATGTAAAAGATGCGCCTCTACTGTGAATATAATATAACAAGATGTGAAAGGGTGTATTTCTATTACTTTAATATTAAAAGTAATTTGTGTGGAGTACTAACTTCATAATTATGTTATATTAATTAACTTGAGTGCAACTTAGATATACAGTCGGGTCCGCTTATAACGATGGCGCTGGTGCCAAAAAAATTTGTCCGCTATATGAAAACGCTCGCTATAAGCGATTCTTAGCAGGTTTGTAACTACATAGTTATTTGACATAGAAAGTATATTTGTTTAGTATAATATGTATAAACAAGATACAAATTCTTAATATGGAAGTATACAATGTAATGTTCATTTTAAATAGAGTTGCACTTTTCTTCAACAAAGAATCTTCAATTCCTTTTTGTACAAAATCAAACTGTTGCTTCAATGTGCTTCGGAAATCATTGAATTCCAAATAAGTGGATACGGTTTTTATTGCACTAAGTACTTGTTGAGCTGTTGGTGGTTCAAAGATGCTTTCTGGCTCTTTCTCTTTTTCTTCCGATTCCGACTTTTCATTAAATTGCGTTTTTGTAAGTGCTGCTGCAATTTCAATTTCTGATGGGTACTCGCAAGTTACCAAATAATCGTCGACTTCTTGAAATGCATTAATTATGTCAGCGTTTAAAGACCCTTTCACAAGATCATTTGTGATAGCCCTGTCATTTAAACTAAGGGAGACTTCTTCATCTACAGCTTCTGGATCTTTATGCTTTAATATCCACTGAGCCAAAGGTATCTCATCATCATCATCATCAAATTCCGAATAAAATCCGGCGTGTTTATAACAATTAACAATAGTTTTTTGTCAAACACGATTCCATGCTGTGTTTATAGCTAATATACCATCCAACAAAGTAAAGTTAAAATCCTTACCTTCATCCAAACAAGAAATCATCCTGCATAAAACCATTTTCTTATAATGTTGTTTGAGACAGGCGATAATACCTTGATCCATGGGTTGTAGGGCTGCTGTTGTGTTGGGTGGAAGAAAAACTAACTTTATAGCCCGTAGGTTTTCAATTGCAGGATGGGCTGGACAATTGTCAATCATTAACACTATGTTTCTGTTCTGTTTTTGTAGTTCATAGTCCCAGTTTCTTATTTCCTTTTCGAAAATCTCTGATGTTAGCCATGTTTTCTTATTAGCGATGTAATTAACCGGTAACACTTTGCAAGTCCTAAAACAACGAGGTGCTTTAGATTTTCCAATGACCAGCAACTTTCTCTTTTCGGTTCCCGTCATGTTGGCGCAGACAAAAACGGTGATTCTTTCTTTGCTTTTTTTGCCTCCTTGACACTTTTCTTTTTGGAACTTCAGTGTTTGGCTTGGGACAATTTTATAAAAGAGACCAGTTTCATCCCCGTTAAAAATATCGCTGTCGGAATAACCTCTCCTTATTGTGGGCCAAACATTGTCTAACCAGTCCTTTGTTGTTTCAGCAGAAACACTTGCGCCTTCTCCATGGATTTTACTAGATGAAACATGGTACCTCTTCTTAAAACGGCCCATCCAGCTTTTTGAACAAGATGCTTCATTATTGGGGAACATTATTTTGGAAAATTCTTCTGCTTTTTCCTGTAGTATTGGTCCACTTATTGGCACATTTTGAGTCCTTTTTTGCTTAAACCACTGCAATAATGCTTGATCAACTTCCTTGTTAACTGGTTTTCGAATTCGTTTTAACTTAGAATATTCGAATTTAATGTCCCTTTAATTTTATTCCTGTTTTTCCAAATTGTGGAAACAGTCGAAGTTGACAAGCTATACTTTCTACATATGTTAGCATTAGATGTTCCACTGTTGATGTCATCGATAATTTTAATTTTTTGTTCTAATGTAAGGGATTTTCTATATCTCGGCATGACGATAATGTTACTAGTAACAAGCTATAAAAACTACTGAATAAAAATTCCAGTAGACGAGTTATGACAAGTTTTTTTACATCGGACCTGCGTTAACAGCCGAAGAATGTGTCGAGTCCTCGTTATAATCACAGCGGCAAACAGAAAATTTGCTCGTACTAAAAGAAGTGCTCGTTATATCCGAGCTCGTTGTATCCGAACTCAAATTGTATTAAGTTTAAGGAACAATTTTCCGTAACACTGAAAATCACTCGTTAAAACCAGACGTTCGTTATAAGTTGTACTCGTTATAAGCGGACCCGACTGTACATATCTATTATATTTGATAAGATTTGCACTACTTTGTTAGTTTCAATTGGGTAACCAGAAAGAAATTGTGTGTCAAATTAATTTAAAATTTTTGATCATTTCTCGTATAGTAAAGACGACATAAATATCTGAAAAGGGATGACATTTAAATTTCTTAAATATACTCCTCTATATTTGCGAAGATAGAGGTAGGTATCAAATTGGAAAATTCTGTTCTGTGCTCTGCTGTTGTCTATAGTCTTGGCATTCAATTCAGGTTTCCGTCTCTATATAGTGCATTTTAATTCTTTGATTAGTTTGTCGATTTTCAAAATCTCCGCTCAAAGGTTTGAAGATTTTAGGATATAATCCATAATAATTGTTCCTGAGATTATTGTCGGTAAAATCTATACTGCAAAATCTTGTTGTTGTTTCTTTAACTTATCATCTCCACTATTAGGGTGGCAGTTTTAAGTGACAACTTGGAACTGGTCACTATTGTGGATTTGGAAGGGCAAGTAAGCAAGTCTCACTTTAACAAAATTCATTAGAGCAATCCATGTTATAGTCATGTACACCATATGGCCAGTTTTTCAATTAGCTTGCAGTATTTTTTTTTTATATGACAAATATCCCTACGAGTTTAAATCCAAATTTGTGGTCAACAACAATTACTTCTAACTATGCTAAATTTTCATTGGAATAAACTAGCTTCTGGTGCCACTGTTGTCCAATCTAGTCTCGGCAAAAATGAGGCAAAACTACTATTATTATATAAGGAATAATCATATTCTTTTGAAGTGTTTGGCAGTTCCGTATGATTGAGCCTATTTCCCTCCAACAATACTAGAATTTATTTTCTTGAAGAACACTGTCAAAATTATAACTAAAGTTTACACGAGATTTCAAGTAACAAAACCTAATAATCATAGGTATGGAGCTGGTTTTTTATAAGAATTTTTTTCGGGAAAAGTGGGAAAATTAGGCCACGCTCATTGTGCGGAAAGGAAGCCTCAATACAGCTGAGAGGTAGTTGTGAAAGTAGCTTAGATGATTGAGAGCTAGTTTGGAACTAGTTTAGAAAGCTGCTCTCAGCCAACTCCTCTCCCCCCTGCCTTCCTCCCTCCCTCCTCCGCTTCCAACCGGCCACCAACGGCAACGCGACTAGTTTTGATGATTTCTAATTGCTGGAGATGGGTGTGGCTTAATTTTTCCACGTTTCTTGAAAATCAGAAAATAGAAATAGAAGAAAGATACCTAGATTTTTTCTTCATTTGATCGTCACATTTTAACTGATGATAATTTTTCAAGTAGTTGAGTTAATTATAGATCTGTTAATAAATCTTTAATAAGGAACCACAAAGGCTTCTGTTAGAAAGCACTGCAGTTGTGTGCTAATGATTACGCAAAAACAAGGTGAGGACGAAAGTCCGAAAATATTTTTCATATAATACAGGATTTTGTTGAGGTAATTTGCGCAATACGAGGAATTACGAGTGAAAAACAGAAAAATAATTAAAGCAACTGGTACGTCCGCAAATATTGAAAACCATAGAAAAATTCAACAATCCAAGAGGTAGCCTTTATCCTTATCATTTCCCGAAAGTACACTATCGTTAAGAATTTTAATACTGACCTATAACTCTTTCTTGCGAGTTATAGACACCCATGGAGCTTATCTCTTTATTGCCCAACAGAGAATAACTCCATTAGCAGGACAAAAAGATCAACTAAAGTACAGAAATCGTGTCTGTCAAGTAGACTTTTATAACCTATGCCTCTATCAGGGGTATTATCTATCTTGAATGATACAAATTTCGAAAAATCCTTTTTGTACTCTTTGCAAAGTAATTTTTTGATAGGTACCTATAGTGAGGATACCAAATTATAGAGGCGTATTCCAATTGACTACGAACTAGAGCATAATATTATATATAGCTTTTAAAGCTGCTAGGTTGGTAAACGTCTTGCAAGATCTTATTAAAAAACCGTAAGATCTATTAGGCAGAATTTCTAATTGAAGTGATATGGTCGGCGAAAAATAAGCTAGAGACAAATAAAACACCTAGATCCTTTATTAGAACACGTCTAGGCACAAGGATCCGATTTACAGAGTAATGAAATACGTACGGATTTTGGTCTTCGACTAAGTCAATACAGCGAATTTTTCCAAATTTAAGTGTATTTTAGTTTTTGTACACCAATCACTGATTATGTTGATATTGTTCTGAACAAGAATACAGTCTGATTCTGAAGTAGTTTTATGTAATATTTTAAGGTTATCTGCGTTGGTTTAAAGTCATCTACCTTGGTTCGATGTAGCGAACAATCTCCGAAAACGTTTGCTTTGTTAGTCAATAGAACTACAAGAAGTGACAATCCAATCGATAAAAGATTATCTTGTGACTAAAGTGAGATAAGTGTATTAACAAAATAAATTGGTAGAAAAATACTGCCAAAGGTTATGACAGCCATGTCAACAGCTAGCTACAAAATTTAATTTGACTGGATCGATATTCTAAATAAAACTGAAACACAAAAGGCTATAGACGAGTACAGTCACTAGTTTTTAAAAGCGTATCTTATTTTTCCCGAGTAAGGAAATATTATCCAAAAGTGTTCCTTGAATTTTGCAAATAAAGCATGTTTAATCGAGCTTGTTTCTTTGGCACAGCCTTCTGCAACAGTTCTATTCAACGAAATCAAGATTTGGAAAAAATCGAGATTTTGATATGTGATTCCGTTCATCCACAATCCCAAGTTTAAGCTAGTAACTTCATTCAAATTATGTTCACGAGGTTACCAATAGGTAAGAAAGTCCTTTTGCTCGCAAAGCCTGTAATATATTTAAGCTACTGGTTTCGTGACTGTAACCACATCTTCCAGCCAAATAAAAATATAAAAAGTTAATATAATATGCACAAGGTTTAGGAGACAATCCAGAAAATAAATAATATTGAAAAACGGAAAAATAATTAAACGAACTGGTACATTGAATTGAAATCGAGCTTAAGAGCCAAAAGAGGAAAAGGAAAGTGTTAGTAACAAAATGTGAAATCTATGATACGATACGATAAATTTCATTAGAAGTCTCATTAAAAGCAAACGTTAAAGGGTTATCGAAGAAAGATCTAAAAGTGATGTAGAACATTATGTTAATTTAATTGGTGGTACGAAAAAGTCTAGAGATTTGTTGTTGATGGTACAATGATTTGGAATATGAAATAAAATTGGTGTTGTTGAAGAAAATGGTAGCCATATTTAAAAACTGTGCGCCAAAAAAAACTGTTTACTGTAAAATATAAAAAGTTTTATATCTGTAAGTATTCTCCGCCCTTATGGGCGACCCTGTACACAGAGCACGACACCACATTCTTAGTAAGTTATAGAGTTATTCCTCAAAAAGAATTATATATTAAAGTTATCAAAATTTAAATTGAATACCAGTAAAAATAAGGTAATGAAAATGCGAGAGACCTATAAATATTTGAGAGGAAATCAGTATTGGGAAATACTGCCTCGATATCTATTTATGAATTATTCATCGATAAAAGGAAATGAGATAATAAATAACAAATGATACTCTTAACCGATATTCGACTTCAATTTGTTGATGTTCCACTAGTTATCACTGAAACATGTTATATACGGGATCGCAGCACTATTTCTATCGGATAATTTATGCCAACGACCCTTCCTCAATTAGGGCCGGCCAATTCAATTACCGAAAGAGTCTCGTTAATCTCGTTCGCCTCCCTATCGTAAGAAGATCAAGCGTGCATACATATATTCCCGTCAGCCGTTGGTCTAGTACTTGGTATGTTGGTACCCACTAGATACTTACGTCTTGTAGGGGTGGTTTTTCGCAGTCGTGGTGATGGTTATTGTTGCAACCCGTGGTAGCGTCCCGTTCGTCTAGATAGCTAGGCAGGCTGCCGCATATCTTTGGTTCGCTGTTGGTATGCCTGCCGCCGCCGCCACTGCCGCCTTTGCCATTGCAAATGCTGCCGCTGGACTGTGTTCGTCTGCCGGAGAGACCTTTCGACGAATGCCGGCTCACATTAGCGCCCATCTTCACATGGTCGTTGGATAGGCCACGTACTAGCCGCAGCAGTTCCGCATCGCTGATGGCGTCTTTTTTGTGTTCTTTTACGACGCGTGCTGAAAGAAAAAAGAGGAAAATTATTTAAAAAGAATATTTCGTAAATAAATGAGTTAAAGCTAATCATTATTATAGATCCAAAAGTTCTAAAAGTTTGAGTAATGCTGCGCTGAACTTGTAATTTTCGAATTCAAAAGATACTTTTGTTATATCCATCGGTCCTACATACTCTCGCTAGGGCTGAGCAAAGCTCCTAAGCCCTTTTATCTACAATTGAGACAGCCCATGCTGGCTGTGAGTCTTTTAGATGGAGGTACAGCGTGTCTTCTTTATGGTAGCGAGTTGGAAATTAGTCCTGGTTATGTTGGATGAGAACATCTTGGGCTGGATCCAGGCCGGCGACTTCGGCGACGATCGGGCTGGAGGATTTGCCCATTCTACTTAGAGTGCTGATCGCCAGCTTTATTGCACGTTGATACAGCGATGACATCTGCAGGTCCCTTCGCAGGTCTGTGTTTCTTACGAACTACCGGGCACTCACAATCATTTTCAACATTACTTTGTTGGGCCTCCAATTCTTTTAGTTGTGCCTTGGCCACACACGACCAAATTAGCGCACCATAAGTGAGAACGGGACGCAGGAAGATACAGTATATAAGGAGTTTCAGCGTCAAGGAAAGCAGGCTTTTAGCGCAGGGAAATGGATAGACAATTGACCTGGCGGCACCGAAGCCATCAATAACCTTGCTGACGTCTTGACGAAGAATCAGCTTGCTGTCAAGGGTCATTCCAAGATAGGTAACAGATGTACGCCAAGAGAGGCGATAGTCGTCAATGAAGAAGTGGTCATAGGCAGGGTGAAGGCGTCTGGTAAAGCAGATAGCCTGGTACTTCGGCTCGTTGATGGTTAATCGCTATCTAGTGGACCAGCGTAACCAGGCCCTCCTGGAGACGACGACACACCAGAGCCTCGCTACTGGACGACGTAAAATGGCTGTGTCATCAGCATAAATTGCCAAATGAACTTCTTGGATCTTGAGAAGATCGTCGATGAAAATGAGAAAAAAGGTCTGTCCAAGAAGCGAGCCCTGGAGAACACCCGCGGAAGCAACCCTTGGTACCAATATGGCGTCCCCGCCCTTGACAGCAAATTGCCTGCCCTGAAGATACGACCACAGGATTTTAACGACTTCTGGGTTCAGACCGGCCAGTACCATCTTATAAGCAAGACCTCGGTGCCATAGAGTATCAAAAGCTCGCGCAAATTTTAGAAACACCGCACTCATTGGGCCTAATGAATAAAAACCAAGCAATTACTTGAAGCAATTACTTTTTAGCAAAAGCAATTGCTTGACTAGCAAATGCTATAAGTAAAAGCAATTGCCAGATCTGGATATGAATAAAATTTTTAAGCAATTGCTGCTTTTCTTGCACTTCTGTGGCAATTGCTTATTCAAGTGGTATTATGCATCACAACGCAGGCAATTATCGTAGATGGATTTTTTTCTAATTTATTAGGTACTAATTTTATACTGAAAGACAGGAAATCTTGCTTTTAACTGCCCAAAACATCGTTCAATTATGACACGTTCCCGACAGAAAACGATATTATAGTTTTGCTGTTCTTGGGTTGCAGGAGTTTTCCAGGGAGTCATAACCCAAGGCGATATAGAGTAGTCATCGTCTCCTAATGATACGCATTCTTCTGTGCTGTTTTTAAGAATGTGGTACATATCAGAATTTTTGAAAATTCTGCTATCGTGCACAGAACCTGGCCATTCACAATCTACACTTGTAAAAATGTCTTGTGCGTCTCAAGTTGCCTGCACGTTGATGCTAGAGGACCCTTTTCGGTTTATATATTCATCGCCGAATTCTTTAAACTTTGGAATCCTGACGTGTGTTCAGTCCATCACGCCGATGGCATCTGGAAACCGGTATCTCTCTGATCACAACCGTTTAGCTTCCACAACAGCCTCAACACTTCTAGGAAATTTAATAAAAATATTGGCCTTTTCCAAAACTGCATCCATTACAGATGTGTATGTCTTACAGACAGTAGTTTGGTGTACACCAAGTTCTTCACCTACAGAATTTTGAAAGCGCGGATCCGACAATTTTCAGAAAGACTTTCATTTTACTTAGGTGATAGTGCATTCCCTCGCCTTTCACCAGTATCAATCAAAAAATAATTTCCCAACCGCTCAACATTTTCACAGTCAAATCGATATAACTTTCTGAAATCATCACATCTGCAATTTTTACGTACACTGTAGATTTTTCTTTTACGGACGTTCATATATTCAGCATTAGTTGAAGACACAAATTTAATAATTAAGAGCAGCTCACGTGTATGCCGCGGAAAACAAAAGTTGACTGCTACCAAGCAAATGATGCAGGGGTCGATCTACCTTGAAAAGTTGAAAGCAATTGCTACACTAGAAAAAGCAATTCCTTAATTTATTCATCACATTTTAAGCAAACGATAGCAATTGCTTCAATTTTTTAAGAAAAAGCTTTAACTCGAAGCATTTCCTGCACTTTTAAGCAATTGCTGGACGCAAAAGCAATTCCTCCAGTTTTTATTCATTGGCTTTCAAGTAATTACTTCGATTTTATAAGGAAAAGCAATTGCTACATTTTTATTCATTAGGCCCATTGTCTCTGAATTACGGACTGCCTCCGTCACTCTAAAAAGCTGATAGTCCGTAGACTTCGCGAAAGCCAAATTGCTCATTTTGGATGACATCATGTACCAGCAATTCTTCTTGGAGGCGATTAAGTATGACTCGATTCGGCCGGTAACTCTGGGGAAAGGTCGAATCCTGTTCCCTTTTAGGGATAGCAACTATGGTGGCCTGCTTTTGTTATACCTGACAGTTTTAGTTTTCTTTTTGTTGCATATATTTAAATTGTATGTTTAATCCTTCGACATGGACAGGGAGAAACTGTATCCCGATTGTATTTTGTAATGTGGACGATTTATGTTAACTTTAAAGGAAAAGGGAAAACTATATTCATACTGGATGTCCACTCGTGTTATTTAAATTCAATAGAGTTGCTAGATTTAGACAAGGAAAATAATATTGGAGCAATCTATTTGTCGCAATGCTTTGGCCATAGCTTCTTTATGTATTTGAAAACATATTAAATACAAAAGGTCCTATTTTGAATCCTGAGAAATACAATGGAATGCTATCCTGAGTAAGTGATGCCAAAACCCAGCCAAGAAGAATTGAGGCCCGGCAAAATAAAATACTGAGGCTGATCGTGAACGCGCCTTGATTTATCCGTAACAGTGACACGATGGCACCTGCAGATTGCATCCCTTCTCCAATATGCGTCGCAGTTGGCACTCAAGATCTTGGAAAGAGTAGAAAGATCAGCTGACCCAATCGTCGCCAAAACAGCTGGCTTGGACCTGGATCGCCCCCAACCATGTGTCGCCGTTAGGAGGGTTCAACATGTGGTGACGCATCAAATTGCGGACCGGTAATCCCACGGACATCATTCTATGCCATTAACATCCCAGAACTCCGCAGTCAGCAGGAATCATGTTGAAAATATCAACAAAAACACTTCCAAACTTAGTATGTTTATATGCCAAAAGATTTAAGATTTGACAATCTCATTCGTAGCCAGATGTTGATAATTATATTAACCTCGTCAACCGATCGTAGCAGTTTTTGAACCTATTGTAGTGAATCTATTGTAATGAATTGTATTTCATTGGCGATTCCTGTTTTGCGCAGACTCGCCGTCTCCCTATCGCGTTTAAATTTTCAAGAATTCTAAAAGATTTATTTTCCTTTCCTAAATAAGAACTCGCCTAGAGCTGAAGTTTTAAATCGACAATCATTCGTTACCGGTACATAATTGTCTGTATATTAGGCAAGAGCGAAGCTGCACACCAAAACGTTTAAGAGCAGCTGCGCCGTTCGTTTGGTGCATAGCTTCGGTCTATTAGCAATTATGCGGGCAAGATTTGCTCGTACATTTTTTAATAAAACTTTCAACGCTATGCAAGGCAGTCTCCGTCCTTTCAGCATTCCATTTAGTGCATCTCGTGCACTACTAGTGCGCGAGAAATTATTTGCAGTAATGCGAGGTTTTAAATTAACGCTTTGAAATTGAATTACTGCACTCCCGTTCGTTTGCCTTCCTCCGCATATATACTACATCTCATCCTTATATTTCTCGAATACCTACCTCGTTGAGTATCTTGTATGTATAGCTCTGTTGTTATATCCTTTCCGCTTCCCGATTTTTCAGGACGAAATTTAATTTAATAATGGATCATGTATGTACATATAACGAGAAATATACTCCGGGAAAGCTGTCTAACTGTCACGGATATGTAATTCACATGTATTATTTAGTTTTTGTTTCGGTGTTGCGCTGTAGTTTCTACCTAGACCGAGGATTTTAAAATTTTACACGGTGGTATTTCAGCTTTCCACTTTCACGTTGATGCAGTTCTACTGTTATATAAAATTAACAGGCACCTTTTCAGCGGTAGCTGTTTTAATAATATACAGGATTTGCAGAATGAAATATCTTCTAAACATGAAGTTTATTAAAATATAATATGAACGTGCTTGTTTCCCTTATTATTAGCTAGTACAAAAGTAATTTAAAATATATGATTTATTTTGCTGAGATATGAATTCTCGCAAAAGCCTAGCGTGTTGTAAATAGTGCATTAAATTGATGAAATATCCAGGTTGTTGTAGCACATGAAATCATGTTCAAAACAAGGTTGCGATTGCAGAAGTTATTCAGAATATAACGACATATATATACGTGAAAATTCCTCCTAGCTTTTTATCTTGAAGAGGAAGCAAAGAAAAATATGCATGGGTGTTCCAAAATTCATTCAAAATTTGAATGCTGTGCTATTTGTGCGGTAAAGTGTTGCCAACGGTAAAACAATGACAGAATGAAAATTGACAGTCCAGGATTATTACAAATGGAGCGTTATACGAAGGAATAAAGCGCTTTCATTTTTGATCAATGTTTTAAAAGTAATATTGAATGGCAGTTCGTGAAAATCTTGCTGAGAGTCCAGAAATATCAGTCGACATCGTGATCAAGACTTGAACATTTTGAAAGCGCCCTACAAGGTATTCTCACAAAATATTGCATCTTCAAGCTTTAAGTTCAACGGATTCCAAAACTGAAACCTACTCACCACCCACAGCAAAGAGAGTTCAATGTATAGACTATGGCACAATAAGAAGTGGATGCAAATTTTTCGAACAAGATCATTTTCAAATCATTAGGACAAGTCTAAAAGGTGGGAGAAATATTGGGTACTGCCACCATTAGTGAGCTAGAAATAACAAAGACTCTCTTGTAGGTCTCCTAAGCTTTCAATGCATTCTAACGCCTATACAGCCGTTACTTCCCTACAAAAATTACTTTCAGTAACAAGGTTCAATTTCATCTTGGTGGCTTCGTTAATCGTCAAAATTATTGCAATTTGGGTGAATTTCTTTCTCAACAATGAGAAAGAAATACATCATCATCAGCATCATTGCATCATTCTGTTTCAAAAATGCGGCTGGTTACAGAATAATAGTGAATAGTGCTATCGTGACATGATAATCTAGAGTTTTGTACCTAAATTGCACGATGTGGTTGTGTAAGGCATTTGATTTCAATAAGACGGTGCCACATCCTATATAGCTCAAGAAACAATTCAATCACTGCATAAGATATTTCCTGGTCATGTAATACCCCGTCTTGGTGATCAGAAGTTAACCGGCCACTTCTGATCATGTAATTTATCGCTTTTGGACTTTTCTCTTTAGGAGTTTTTAAAGTTTTTGCTAAAAAGTATAAGATTATCCACGCATTGAAGGAAGAAATAGAATTTTGGAACACTTTAAGTTGAATTGAAAGCAAAGATTCTTGTCAGCAAGGACATTGAAGGATATTAGCTGGTTGTCTTAGAAAGGTTGAAGGGCGAACTTATTAGATGGTGATTACTTTAAAATTAAGGATGCTACACTTGCTTGCTGGCGCTAGATAATACGCCACGGCTCGCTACTAAATTTAGGGTTTCAAAATGAGTTCATGTGACTTTACAATTTTTACGTAAACCGATGCAACGTCGGACCTTATCACCAACAGGCTCCACAAGAACGCAAGGAGATTTCCATACACGTACAAAATTTGCGTTTACAACATCCGTTCCGTTCTACTGAAGGGATGATAAATGAAAATCAGTGAATCGTAAAAACTAATTGCTCATGAACGACTAGACCGAGTTTCTTGCAAAAAATACATTGTATTGAATGATTTTCTTTCAACTGGAGTACTACATTTGAAAACCAAAAAAAAAAAGCCTATAATAGGCGCTCATGGTATATTGTTGGAATTTACCCTGCGAATGGATTTCACCGCCCATCACATCAGATCAGTATCTGCTGTACCGACTTGTATTGTGTAGTGCCTTGCAGTGTGCTACTTCCCACACTGCCCATTCGAGAGCATTGGGTTGGAATTAGTCCATTGTCGGAGGTATTATACAATTAAAGTTGTGATGATGAAATTAGATCTTGCATTCGTAGGTGCGCTGACGAAATCTAGAAGGTCGAAACCATGTGGTCCGCTACTAATGTTTGATCTATTTTCATTGTCTTCATTCGCAGGATGAATTCGAACAATATACCATGAGCCGCTATTACAGGCATTTTTTTAGTTTGAGTTGAGTAAAGGCAAATCTTACCTTTATATAAATAAAAAGATCCCGAAAGTAGATCCTTATGGAACTATACCTCCCAGGGGGTGGTATAGTTCCACCAGAATGCCATAGTAGTTTCAGCACCAGTAAATATATCTATCCTCACAAAATACTTTGCAACATTTTTGTTTTAATTTACTGTAGAGTTATCCAATACTTATGTTTAAATATAACCATGGAAAGTCTCAAAGACTTTTCGGATGCATTTGTTAAGAAAACATCTGTCCAGGCCTCCTTTCTTAAAAATTATTTAAAAGTGTGTTTATATTGTTTTCATTGAATATTGTAACAGCAATCCAGTCATAAATGTTTTCTAATTAACTCAGATATTTGTGCCGATTTCATCTTAAACACTTTATCAAAATAAAGAAATTGTATTACTTCCGCATCATGAAATGAACGTAAATAGGATTAGTTAAAATTCGCTTTAAATTTACACCAATTAGCTGCACACCGAACGAAGAATACGAGAGGAATTATAACGATGTATTTTTCCTTTTCAAAGTATCCTCTAGGTAATAAAATCAACATAATTCTTAGCATTTGGATTCCCTCTCGTAAATATATTGCAACAACGGTAATAACGCATTTTATGACCATCATATAAATCTAATAGCAGACATTCTTCCGTCGTCTTCTCTTCCACCTATTCTTCCCTGTCGTTAGAGAAAGCATTTTAATTCTCGTATTCTTCATTCTTCTCGCTCGTGATGCTACGCGCGTATCAAATCAAACGACTATCCCGAAGAGCGTAGTGTCGCTTAGCTTTCGCTCGTCATAACCGAGCATAACCAGCAAGAAGTAATGCATAAAAATTCGCACTCTATATATTCACGAACATTGTGGGATTTATTGAATCCGCTAAGTCTAAGCGCGAGTTATTGAAGTTTAAAACTTCTATATTTTGCATTCGCTCCGCGGATTCAACGCAGTTGCTCTTTGTTTAAGTTATTATGGAAGGATGAAATTCCATGACGCAGACTTGAATTACCGTTACTATTATTAATTCTCTGTCTCTGTGAACCTGAATCGTATTGTATTGCTGTAATTTGCGAAATCTAACCCGTTGTAGATCTTCTCTTGATAATGTGTAGATATGAAATACGACTAGGTTCTGAGAGTACAATATCGATTAAACTTTTATTATTATTTGCGTAAGTTTAATGTCGTTTTATTACAAACGTAGTCAGCGGAATTTCTACAATTGTACGTGTATGCAATATATTGACTTTAACCTTTGCTAGTCTTAAAATAGATTTTGCAAGGTTCACATTGTGTTTATGTAATACTCTCTCTGTTGTGTTACAAGATGATTAAGCAATTATTATTGCAAAATTTTGTATACATGACATTAAAAATTGAGTATGATATCAAATCGAAGGATGAAGAAAAAAATTGTTTTATGCAAAATGTTTATTTCTAAATTAGTTTCGAACCAACTTTTATGTTTCGATCAATAATTTAATCGATAATAATGGCTTGAAATGTACTATTTCAACGTGTTCTGAAATTCTGACAAAATTGATATTATTTGTGATTCTAAAGATATGTAGTATACAATATTTTTAGAGTAATATTTGAAGATTAGTTGACCAGCAACAGTGTTACATGAAAATGTCATAATTGTTTTATTTTGTGCTCATAACTCTAAGGAACATGTCAAAAGATCTTCACTATAAATGCTGAATTCTAAATATACAAAAGCAATTATCAACAAAATATGTAATGATTTGGAAATGGTCTTTCTTGTCATGGTGCTGGGCTACTGCACAAGATTGACAGCATTTTGAACATTGAAAGTTACTACACTGTAAAATGTAATGCTAGACTCCATAGAAAAGAAAATGCATTTACTATGGTTTATATATTATTATCATTCCACTAAATCCTGACTCACTGACAAATAAAGGTCTGGATGAAGACAATCTGGATTCTGAAGACTTAGATAGCCAATTTAAAAGATTGAGTAACATTGTGATTGGACAAGGAAATAGAAATGGATCGAATTCGAATTCTGAATGGATGGTAGTGACAATGAGATACTAAAAAGTAAAAAGTTGTTTTATGTTTAATTTGTTTTGAATTCTTACATTATTTCTTTTCCTATATTCTGGCATGCTGCACTTGCTTAGTTTGTCTACTTTCGTGTATTTGGTACAAGTGTCCTAGCCAACCCAGCTGTCTCTTTTCAATGATAACACGGTTTCAAGTACTTTTTTGCAGCATCACTCTGTTTCTAATTCTGTCCTTTCCCAGTAATCTAATTTCTACTGCTTTTATTTTACTTTTATTTTAACCTGTTATCCCCAGAACTCATTGTCATATAGTATGTAATAGTGAAGATCTTACTACATTTTTGTATGTCCCCGCTTTTATTTCTCACAAAAATATCTCTTTAAGCACGTTATATATGTTTTCCTGTTTTTCCTATTCTTTCTAATATCCCTTTCTTTACCTTTCCATTTTCGTATCATATTGTGTCTAAATTGTTTTCTAAACAATTTAAAAGTAAAAACTCTAGAAAAAAGATCAATTTTTTTCTGCCAGACTAGAAAAAGGGTGTCATCAATTATAATTGTTGACAGAGAATGTTTAATCGAGCTACTGAAAGATCTGAATGCATTACTAAAAAAGAAAAGACCTTATCCCAAGAAATAGTTTTGAAAATTAATTGGCGAAGAAATTATGCAATTATGCAACATTTTTTAGATTAAACGGTACTTTATGCCTGCCAAAAAAATAAAAATGGATGAATGTCAAATGGTCAATGTCATGAAAGAGGTTCAGGTCCAGAACCAGGTATGAAGGTAATAGTCATGAGTCATGGACACCCATTGCTATTATATTAAATGTTGCATTAGTCAATGCATGGAAACTTCATCAGTTATTCTCTGAAGATATTAAATTAAAAATTGCGAAATAGTGCTCGTATTTCATTTTCATTTTCAAGATATTGTGTAAGATGCTGAGAGTTACTATCCCTAATAGATCAACTCAATCCTTATGTGATTTTATGAAGAAAAATTCAAATAAACCTATGTCCTAAACCTCTTAAATTTTGAGCTACAGGGTATTCAAGTTTTGAGCAAAAAATCGTTTTTTTATCATAACTTTAATATCTTCCTAGACATTTTTTATAATTTAGATTAGCTGTTGAAAGTGGCCACCACCTGCAAGTATGCATACTTCAGCTCTTTTCCTCATCGAGTCTCGTACTCTTTGAAAAATTCCTGGAGTATTCCTGATAGTGTCACAACAAAGTATTATGCGATTTCTCAACTCATCTTTAGTGTGTATTGGGGTGCTATAAACCAAAGTCTTAAAGTATCCCCACAGGGAAAAATCTAGACTGTTTAGATTTGAGGATCTAGGTGGCCACGACTGTGTTCCTTCCCACCCTATCCAGCAATTTCTATAAAATTGATTTAAAAATTCCCGCACCTGGGGACTGAAATGTGCAACTTTTCCGTCGTCTTAAAATCGATGACGGATTAAAATAGGAACGTCGTCTAGCAAATTTGGTAAAATCTGTTCAAGAAACTGATGATAAGCATCTCCGTTCTGCCTGGTAGAAAATAAGGCCCAATTAAATAATCACCAATATAGCCTAAACATTTACCGCAAATTGGTTTTGGTGGCGGGATTCTGTGATGGCATGTGGGTTTTTCTTCAAAAAATGATTGTTATGAAAATTTCTTATTGCGTTCCTGGAAAAATTAGTGTCCGTGAATAAAATTTTGGCATCAAATTCAGGATTTTCGGAACCATTTGAAGAAACCATTGGCAAAATTTATACGTAAAGGAAAATCCCGAGTTGGACCCGTTGAATATGAACATAACAAAAAATCATGAAAAAATCATTCTCCAGACAATGATATAAGTAATATTTAAAATATTTCCAATTTTTCTGATATCTCAGGGTTTTGTTCCACTAAATTTAAAGCAGTTTGTTCGGTTTCTTGTTTGCGGTATGGTGTTTTTAGGTAGGAAAAAGTACATTGCATAGTATCACTAAAATAAGAAAAAAAGTTCCTAGAACAAAGACCTTCGGTTAAAAGATACGGGGTGTTGAATTTTTTTTTAAATTTATTTGCAAAAATAATGATTAATTAAAACAAAAAATTAAGTTTTTAGAAGATGTTCAAATTGTTGCCCTTGTAGTTCAATACATGGTTCAATTCTTCTTCTTAATGATTGACGGCATCTTTGAAATATTCCTGGGTTATTACGAAATCTATCTGCCGATTCCATAATTCTTATCCACAATTGTTCTTCATTATGTATTTCTACAGCATAAACTTCATTTTTCATAAATCCCCAAAATGAAAAATCGAGCGGATTAAGGTCGGGACTACGAGCTGGCCAGGGTACAGGCCCCCCTCGACCAATCCACATATTTCCAAATCTCCTGTCCAAATATTCCCTTGCCACTCGAGAAAAGTGAGCTGGCGCCCCATCATGCATGTAATACATTCTTCCAGTAATGGCCAATGGGACATCCTCTAATAATGTGTTTAAATCATTCTCCAAGAAATTTCGATACAGTGCACCTGTCAATCGATTGGGCAATCGAAATTGGCCAATTAAATAATTGTCAATTATACCTGCCCACACATTAATTGAAAACCCATATTGGTGACTTCGAATTACAGGTTGATGAAAATTTTCATCACTCCAATGGTGCATGTTATGTAGGTTCAGTATACCATCACGACTAAAACCAGCTTCATCAGTAAACAAAATTGATGAAATAATGTTTTGTCTTTGGTTTTGCAACCATTGGCAAAATTGTACACGAGGAACAAAGTCATGTTCCAATAGTGAATGAATTTTTTGAAAATGATATGGGCGAAGAAGTTGTTCTTTGAAAATTTGTCTAACTGATTCACGGTTAAGGTTTCGTACCGCTGAACTTGTTTTTCTGGTGCTTGTTCTTGGATTATTTTCTACCATTCGTAAAACAGTTTCTTCGTTTCGCACAGTGCGACGAGTTCTGGAAACCCCACTATTCAATTTTGGTTTTCTAAAACAGCCATCTTCTCTCAAACGCCTATGCACATCAATAAATGTTCGAACATTAGGAACTTGTCTTAAAGGATATCTTTCTCGATAAATACGTTGAGCTTCGTAAGAATTTGATCTAGCTTCGCCGTAACACATAATCATGTCCCTGTATTCTTCAAAAGTGTAGTGAACCATTTTTGAAAGCAAATTTGAATAATCAGTGAGAAAACCAATGAAAAACTTAATCACGAACACAAAATTCCTCAAACAATAATTACATTAGTTTGACAAGTGTCATTATGACACATTATTCAATTGTTATTTTTTGATTAATTAGCGTGCATTGTCGGCTTTCAGATGCATTTGTACTGGAACCATAGATATTCAAAAAAAAAAACAAAAAAAGAAATAAAATTCAACACCCCGTATCTTTTAACCGAAGGTCTTGCGGACCGATGTTCATAGGAATTTTTTTTCTTATTTTAGTGTCCTCTATTGTGTGGCACTATGCAATGTACTTTTTTCTATGTCACCCCGTATATATACAGATATTAGGCGAAATACGAACTTGCCCAAGTTTAGTGCAACGGATTAATCAAGCAGATAGTATAGGTCAAATAATACAATATTAAGTGCAGTGGATTCACTGCTTTCATTCGATAAATACCAGAAGATAGGAAACATACGAAAATTTTTTATAGATATGCTGTGAACTTTAAACTAAAGGAAAACTACTCATTTAAACAATTGGAATGTACGAACCTTGTAATGGCAAAAAAATATCTATAAACGGTAAAACGTGCGAAAAATAATTTAAAACAAATGCACCATAACGTAACACCTAAATTATACAACGTTAGTTACTATAAAGTGCATTATTATGTACCGCACTATAACTAATAACAGCATGCTTATAAAGCTCATGCGATTTAATAATAAGCAAGCTTTAGGTATCGTTATGAGATTTTAGTTTACTGCATGTAATCTATACGAACATGTAAATTTTAATTTTTTTGACAAATCTATGATCTTTAATTAATTTTAAACCAGTACCATATAAGGTACAGACTTTATACATACCATTAAAATTCAATTCCCTGTCTCAAACTTCAGAAATTAAAAGCAAACAATATAATTGGCCGCGTCACTTCACCTTACCCGACGGGTACAACATCACGAGTTTTATTAAAATTTCCGAATATCTAGTCTTTATTATGAATGTTTAAACTTACGGCTTAAGATTTAATTCCGAGTGGAGTTGCCTTGTTGAGAAAGTAAACGAAAAATCTGTCGCTGCCGTGCTTAACGACATCAGACGGCAACTACAGCAGGCTAAAACTTTTTCATAATTTTAATTAAGTTGGGAAAAGTTTATTATCCGTGTATAATGCTAAAGATATTAAAGTTTCATTGCAGCAGTAGTATTAGTCTTATTGCGAGTATAAATTATTTAGAATTTGCTATAACTACAGGTTAAATTTATTTAGAAAATTATCACATTGATTCCTTAATTCACTCTCGCGCAGTGATAATTTTGTTAGTTTAGTAAACTTATTTGATAACATAATAAAACAATAGTTTTTATTTTATGTACAAAAATCTGAGTATCGAGCTTTCAATTCGTATTACTATCATTTTCGCCTTATTAGTGCGCAGTATTGGATCATAATTTTGTTGCAAGTTTGTTCATTTTTTTGCAAACACCGCTGAATCATCAGCCAACACGTATTGTGCTACTACTGCTTCAATATTACATATTTTCCTATACTTTCCTTTAAGTTTGTTATAAGATTAAATTGAAGAGGATTGGGATTAGTACAAAATTTTCAAAGTAAGCTTAATGTAGTCATATCGTTTTCCTACTTCCTACATTGTTTGAATCCTGTGATGACATTGCATTAAACCATTGCTTAATTTGGAAAACTTTAGATTAGAAAAATCATTTAACGCTGTGCAGTCACATATGTGAAGTGCAGATATAAAATTCTAGGTATTATCACGGTAAATTCACTGTGCGGCCAGGCTAATAAAAACCAACATTATAAAATTATCACACCTGTTAATATATTCAGTTATGCATGCAAATGCAAACCGTATGTATACACTTCCGTTGTATGCAGACTCTATGAAATGGCTGGTAAAAGGCCAGCAGTTCTCCAATTTATACATATACATAATAGTCCATCGTCCGCATATTCATAGCCCTTTATATCATCATGCACATCGACGTCAAATGCACGCGATACACACTCCGGAACCGAGACCAAGGAAAGTCAAACAATTAAGTTGCCACTCGCTGATTTTTCATTTGCATAAAGTAAACACCTTACGCTATATAGAAATTGGAGAGGAATGTTAGCGTGAAGCACTCAGGTGACGAGCTGAGACCATGAAAGAAGTTAATTCACGTAGACGAGAGGCTGTTCGTTCGTTGACGTTGCTTCTGCTTCTAAATGCTAATTGTATGCAGAATAGGCGAGCAAAAGGTAGCTGCTAGATGCAACTGTATGTAGATATCTGGGCGGCGACAGTGATACAATGTAATAGGAATGGTGCTTGTCAAGATTACAGATGAATTTAAATTGGAAATCTATGTAAATTCTGAAACGAATGATTTAAATTCTTTCGGATATAGAACACTGAAAACGGTTTTGTAGGATATTTGCTCAAAATTTATTAAATACTTTAGAAGTATTAGTAAAATTGGTAAGAGTTTGTATGAAAAAAGAATTATAAAGATGAATAAATCACATTCAGGCAAGGTCAAATTGTTGTATGATAGTCCGTAATTGTTCGAGTTATTGAAGGCATGGAACATTTTCAAGCAACACAGCTTGAGAAACCATTAGTTACATTCATCACAATAAAGCGAATCTATATGACAAATTCCTCTGCAACAAGTCTTCTAGTATTGTTTTCTTTTATTAATTCAAGCAGATTTAAGGTTTGTTGTGTGTATTATTTCATATACAGTAGTAACCCCTTTCCTTTGTTGATCATTTCTAGAATTCAATTATCTCCGATACTTCTTATGGAATTTTATTTTAAAGCTGGATGGTCAGTGGAGGGTGAACACTAAACACGTCAACTCACTAAACACCAAAAATGACTGCTTTGCTGTCTAAACGCATCAGTGTTTAGTTAAAAGCTTTTGGTGTTTAGTGGGTTGAAGTGTTTAGTGTTCTACTTCTGCACCAAGAAATTCAGTGAAGAGCTTTAGTCCATAGACAACAATGCTAACATTTTTAGAAAATTTTGAAGCAATATTTTTTAAAAGTTATCTAAAGAGTTGGTAAAAGGAAATTATAGTAACAACTGTCACACTGTTGCCATGTTACCGGCTTATTTCTAATTTAGAAAAGGTATGAGGCAAAAAGTCCTAAGGTTAAAATTTGCATCGAATCTGAAGTTAGAATTTTTTATTACACTAGTTTTGACTTTTTTTTATTACAAACATTTTAGTAACTTGGCGTATATATTTATTTGATATACGATAGAAGATAGTTTTTGTATTATTGATTTTCATTTAAATTAAATAGTAAATATGTACTTGAAAAATATTACAGCAACAAATGGCAAAAAGCTTTCGAATTGAATTTTATCAAGGTAAAATTTCAACTAAATTGAATTTATTTATTTCCTTCCTTTGAAGTATAATTGGATGTTAAGTAGGACGTTTTAATTTTAGCCTCAAATTGGATACTATCATTGGAATTAACATAATTGAGAGCGGATAAATTGGTCGTTACAGTTTTAGTGAGGTTTTATGTGAAAGCTTAACTAAAAAAGTAAGAGAAAATGAGATCTGGCAAAACTAAAGCGCTCAGTAAACATTTTACTGTGTGAATGTTACAATTTCGTATTCTATTATGTAACAGTGAAACATTATGCTAGCTAAGTTACCATCCGATTACGAAACATTGTTAAGAACACCTTGAAATGCGAACGTAGTCGTGGAAGCCGGGGATGGTGGTTAGATTTGCATTTAAACGTTTTTATGGTGATAGCTTTGTTCTTCAGCTATTGTCAAGGTCATTAAATTTCTCATAAGTATTGGTCACTGGAATAACGTAACATTACATTCTAATGTTACGTTCTACAGTGCGTTCCATTGAAAACGATTAATCTTAAATAAGTCGAAAACGTCAAAAAAATCGAGAAAACGTCGAGACAGGTCGATTTTTGTTTGAAGGGGGAACTCTTTCACCAATAAAACAAAATCATGTCATGCCTCCTTTCCCCTCCCCTCTCCTCTATAACTGCTCCAGCATCAAACATTACAATTTCATGTAGGACATCCTATACCTATCCTTAGAAGTTTCGAGGGCTATTTTCTGTTACATCAACGGTTCAGTTGAACTCAAGGTTAGCTACAGTTGGTACAACCGCCACTACGTGTCATATGTACAGTTTGTGTATTAAGTAATGTCCTTCGAAGCGCTTATCAAACTTTCTTCCGCTCATGCCCGTTCGGTCGTTTTCGTAAATGCCCATTGAGATGTATAGTTGGGTATTCATAATATCTCGATCGAACGAAAACGATTGAATAGGCGTGCTTGGGAGAAAGTAAGTTAGATATGCTCTTCAAAGGGGAAGACGTTACTTAATACACAAACTGTAACATATGTACATTATTTGATACCTGCTCTTAAAAGTTTAAGTATAAAGATATCTTCTAAAGTGTTAAGGGTAGGTATAGGCTGTCCTGCATGAAAGTTTTTGAAATCGAAACCTAGTGCCATTTCAAATTTGAAGTTTGGTTTTTGGTAGGGAGAGGGGAGGGAAGGGGTGGCTAAAAGGGACAAGACATGATTTTGCCTCATTGGTGAAACAAACATAGACTTATCTCAGCGTTTATTCGTATTTCTTGACATTTTCAATTTATTTAAAGTGTGACTGTTTTCATTGGAATGTTCTCTATAACTAATGTAACTAAATTTATTATATGACAGTTGTATGTATGTGTTGTTCATTAGATACAAAATTAGCTACATGATAATATAACTTTAAGTAATTTTTTTTAAATTAAAGAATTAAACATTTCTGTAAATAGTTGGCTATAGAACTTTATTATAACACTTACTTCTTTTGTTTCTATGTTGACAAGTAAAAGTGAAAATTTAGCAAAAGATTACTGCCTCCATAGCTGGACTATTAGTACTCAATTATAGTAGCACTAACAACAACTACAACT
This sequence comes from Holotrichia oblita, assembly GCA_023690525.1. Lineage (NCBI taxonomy): Eukaryota > Metazoa > Arthropoda > Insecta > Coleoptera > Scarabaeidae > Holotrichia > Holotrichia oblita. The sequence goes on along the minus strand of CM043021.1, from coordinate 20,832,862 downwards.
ATAGTAGTAATTTTTTCTTCGTTCTCCTTTTTAAGAACCGAATCGGAACAACTGCATTTGTTTATTTTATGAATACACTTGGTTACCACCATCGCTTACTTTTACTTCAACAAAATCTAGTAGTTGTATTTTCCTTGCCGTAAGTAAACCTAAAACTTGTTGAATGTATGATTTTATTCTAGCTTAAAATGTAAAGGATAACATTAACTTGAGCAAGATACTTAATTTGTATGTATCACTTCGGGAGTATGCAAATTTGGAGAAGGGTGTCAACTTTTAAAAATTTTCGTGAATAAATGAATTGCTAAATATCCTACTGCACATATCGATTTAGTAGTTAAAATTACAGATTCGGCACCATAGGTTTTTCAAGTAACAGATTTAGTTTTATTGAATTTATCAGGAACGTTTTGAATGATTTGTCATAAACTATATATATCTAGCAATTATCTAGTTCTCCAAACAAGTATTGAATCGTAATTTGAATTCTTCAGAGTCACTGGATTAATAAAACGCAAACCTTTTAAATATTGAATACGATCTGTGCTCTAGATAATACCTCCTACAATTTGATTTATAATACCAATTGCATTAGTCACCCATAAACCACGCACAAAAATTAATCGCGGAGTACTTAATACTCTTGTACAACTTACATAAATATTGTTATCTATTGGAATTACTCTTTCTGTAAATAGAAAAAAATTGACCGCGCATAAATATGTGCTCGTAGCCATTAAAATGTGGGTTATCTTCAGTTTACATACTCACGTTTACCAAATTATCTTTCACGCTACGAACCAAATTCAAGTAATATTTAACCAGCAAATATGGAGCAATCTTTGTAAATATCGTACTACAAGCTTATTGAAGAAATTAAATTTGATCTTTCGTAAATATGTCATGAAAAGATAATGAAGATGAAGTACAATTAATAATTGAAGAAAGTAGCCCAATATTGCTACATATTACCGCTTACATTTACTATTTATAACATTTAGGTGATAATATGCGTATCTAAATAATAAATAACATACTACAATAATGAGTAAGTGTTTGGTTATTAAATAAAGAATTTTTCCTGCAATAATTTGCGAAATATATTAAAATGTCATTCGTATGTTTAACTTATCAATTATTGTGTATTTTTATTTTTACTAATATATTACACAAGGTTATGCCATCAAATTGAAATATTGATTCACTGGGAATACCATTAACTTTTTTATTTAATTCTAATGTTTTTTTCTTTCCCGATCGAATTCCAGAGAGGTCCATAGCATCCGATCAACTAGTAGCTATTGCATTGATATTTTTTCATAGTGAGTATACGGTGGGTCTCCTTAGAAATCTAAAATACTTGAGATTGCAATACTTAATTACCAAAACAAGTTCAGATTAATATATCACCAAAAATGTATCCAAAATAAAGGGTATTGAATTGTATGTACACCCTTGTATTAGCTGTAACCTGCTGGGGTTTGACCGTTCTTAGAGCTTCCCATCCAGTCTAAGAGCTTTAATAAACTGCAATCACTGTGACGATTTCAGGGAAGATATTTCTTCTTTGTCTATGACGTCTTTGCCGAGATAATTGGCCCAGGTTTCTGTAATAGTGGTGGCGTTAGACGTCAGGTATTCCGGATTTTCATTCTCCGCCCCGCAGAACCTGCAGTCGCTATTCTGTTTTAGACCTATCCTTATCGTGTGTTCCCCAAGGTGATAATCCCCTGTAAGAAAATCTGTGAGGATACGTAGTCTGTTTCTACTTATTGTTAGTTCTAGCAAAGTCTTTGCTAAACAATACCTCAATATACTGACACAAGACAAGAAGGTGTCTTTGATTTGGCTGCCCGAACCTGCGGATATTAAGGGCAATATAATAGTTAAACAAGCCAAGGAGGGTTCTAACAAACATTTCATAGGTCCAGAGCCCGTATGTGAAATCTCCATGAATTCTACTAGAAGGGAGATTTGGTCTTGGTTAGACAAAGAAAGTGTAAAGAAATGGAGGTCGAGAGAAGGTCAACTCCGCACTAAAGCGCTAATAGGGGATGGGGATACTAAGTTCTCTGAAAACCTAATTAGTCGCAATATTAAGACTATTCTTGGGTTGATAACTGGACACTGTCCCTTAAGGAAGCATCTATACAACACAGGTCGGGTGAACGAACCCTGGTGCAGAAGATAATCTGCACATGTGAAGAATTTAAGGTACTCAGACAGAAATATTTCGGAAAGAAGCTTCCACTGGGCAATATCTTGGACGTGAAGGACACTAAACTGCTCAAGTGCTCAAGAATTATTCAAAAATTCAAATGATATTAAAGCATGTACTTGAATGTTAAATATTTTTTATTGAAAAAATCTTAAATGCTTTGGATTACATTATATTTTGAAACCAATACGGACAGCACATCATGGAAAATCAATGGAGCTGTCTGTGCATACGCTTCTCACCACCACCTAAATTACTAGGTCTAATTTTCCTTATCTTAAGACAATAATGACGAATTATTTCATAAAAATGAGAGCAGACAAAATACACGATTCCATTTGTTTACATGATATATGTTATGAGTCAGTCTATGACAAGTCTAACATACGCATTCTAAACATTCTTATCAGATAAGTGTAGATTATACAGTTCATTCGCACAGATTCTCACTAATAAAAAAAGTATTAGCTATAAATCTGTCATGTTTCGGTGCGATAGATATCTACTGTCGAGAAACCATAATTTACTTTCTACTTTTGTCCATGAGCACTGTATACTACATAAATATTTTATTTGGGTAGGGAACAGATCTGACAGATTTATTACGGAGACACAGGAGAGACATGCGGTCTTTTCATTTAATATACCTAAACAAATACATATCACAGTTACGTATAGATTTAACACTTCTTACTAATTAATACAAACCGCACATTTAACGATAATATTAATATTTATAGAATGACATGTACAACTTTGCTGCGATTCGACAAAGATTAATGCTTGTAAATGTGACACAACATAGTATTTAATGCATATTTATGATTATATAGCTATCTTTCTCCAGCTAAACGCCAATATCACACAAGAATGATGATCGTGAGGTGGCAGTGAGATTATAAATAAGAATTATTATGAAATCCTTCGCGTTTCTTGCAAAACGCATTAGTAATGAGTGTCTGTGCAGTACAGTCGACACAGTCGACCAAACAAAAATCCGAAGAATATATGAATAGATAGTGAGTCAACGTTCTTGAAATTGACGTTCTTATTTGCGTAGTGAGTGTTGATAAATATATACGTAATATGGGTCGACGAAATTCTTCATTCATTTCACGCGATTAAACTTTAAACGCTCCTTAAACGTCCGATACTAAAATCAGGTTAAAATGGTGAAATATCAGATATCCTGGTTTGTATTGTTTTCGTCTCGGTATTATGTAGATTACAGCTCCTTATTTAAACAAAGTTATATATTATCTACAAATCAAATATCTCAGTAAACTACATAAAAGTGTTTTTATTGCATTTCCAGGTGGCAATACCCGGTTATTATTTGCCCTAGTATAGGTAAATGAATTCCCAATCATGCTGCTGGATGGTTTCTCAGTAAAGCCTTAGCAGTGTCCTGTTTGGTTGGTCATCGTCCACTAGCAGTCACAATGTCTTCGGCTTAATATTGTACTTATCTCATGATTGATAACCTACTGTGTAGTTCCTGCCGACCATATCCCACAACCAGATTCGTTTGCAAATTAACATCTCTCTGTATGCAGGGGGAGATATCGCGCATGTGTCATGGCGACGTATGACGTCACGCGTAGAGTAAACAACTGTGTTACATGGTAAGCAGTAGTAGAAAATCTCATTGAATCATATAGTAAAGTTAACATTATGAGAAATATATTTCATAAAAATGCGTTGCGCTATGTATAACTGCAATACTGATAACCAAAGCAAATCATATAACAAAAAGGTGATGTTATTTCGCTTTCCTAGTGATAAACAAACGTGTGAAAAGTGGATTGCGCTGTGTGGCCGTGCAGGTGGTTGAAATGTCAACAGTAAATTGTCCTTTAAAAGTCAAACAACTCTTTTTCAAATGCAGGATGTTTTTTAAATTGAGAGACCTAAATAATGCTCTGCACGATAAGTCTATTTCACAAAAACGGAAACTGGAAAAAATTGTACAATAACCATTTCTTTTTATGATATCGTCCTCACGTAATACATTTATTTAATGTTGCATAGTAATGTTACATTTAATATGGTTATCAACATTTAATGAATATTAAGCAGCAACATTTATGTGAAGTGTCTTACACCAATTGTGTAAGACATTTCATTGCTACATTTATATACTATCATTATGCAACAGTACAAAGTAATATTTCTGGGTAGGACATAACAACGTTGATAAAATGTAACCTGCTACATTCAGAAAACGTATTTGTGAACATTACGTGCAGATTTGTAACATGTATTGAATATTTCATAAATGTTTTTCTGCTTAGTGCACGGAAAGACTGGATTGTTTGACCCAAACAAATTTTACTTGCATTCACCAAATTTTATGGTTGAATATGGGCAAACAAATATATAGTTGTTGATAACAGATAATTTTGTTGGCTATATTTAAGTGTTTTAACTAAATATTTCTTTGAATTAAGCAAATATTATATTTGTATAATCAACTTGGTTAAAAACAACAAATATATTTTGTTGAAACCATTATTTTATTTGTTTACCATTACATTAAGAAAGTATTTTACCGAATTATTTTGTTGCGTCACGTAAATCCTTTAACAAAATAATTTGTTTGCTAATAACAAATTTTGATTTAGTATTCAGTTAAAGTAGCAATGCGTATAGTATCCTTAACAAAATATATGCCAACAAAATACATTTGGTTACTGCAAACAGCTCGGTTTTTTCGTGTGGGTCAGTAGTAGAAAATAGAATAAATTATTGTTTTGCATTTAAATTCAGAAGAGCTTATTATTTATTTCGAATACCCTAACCCATTTCAGTAATATTCCTTTAATAATTGTATCAATTAAATGTTTTTTAATTAATTTTTATTTTATATAATTCGTTCATTATACATATCTAAACTCATACTATTTAAATGTGCGCTTTCTCTAACTCTACGCGTGACGTCATGCGCGCGCCGGTCTCGTTTTGGACACATTTGATATCTTACCTCCCTATTCCTTATATCAGGCTCTGTATGTACTACTTCATATTGGCCTCATAACGTCCACCACCCCACTCCTCCCTAGAACTGTAGGAGAGGTGGAAGTACTGGCTGTACAACGTTAGGTTTCAGAGATACACTATTGGGGAAGCAGTCTCTGAGACCTCCCTAGAACTTCAAAAGGTTGAAACAAACCGAACAGGTATGCAACAGCATAAAAAGCATGTCATGATTAACTAGTTTTAATCAACATAATGTAAAAGAGAGACAAAAACTGGACTACAATGCATATGTTGCTCAAATGTGGACCAATATTTTAGAAATGGCTAATCCGAGTGGCTGATCGATTTCGGAAAAAAATTCTTGGTTCCTTAAAACAGTTTATTAAACAGACTAAACCATCAAACTAGGACTAATCGACAATCGTGAAAGCCTTATTACTGTAGAAGGTGTTGATGTTGCCGAGATAGTAATGTTGAGAGTTTTGGCCCCTCACAAACCATATACTTAGATAAAGGGACCTTTCAAAAGGTTTTACAAACGTGTTAGCCAACAACCGGCTGTCCAGACACGTTCTGGTAAACCCATTTAATTGTAGTATGTAGCAGAAATTGTAGGACATGCATATCCTCAAGCGTTAACTATTTACAAGCCACTTTCAGGGTTTTAGGAATTGTTTTTATCAATAAAAACATCGTTCAGGATAATGATTTGTTGTAGTTCTAGCGTTATTGACCCCTACATAATTTTTTTCTCGGATTAAACCATTGTGATTTATTTAGGAGCCAAATACTTCCTTAAAAATAGTTGAAAACGATGTCTTGGTTTGTTCATATTCTTGATTAAAATTATTAAAATTTATCTCTCAAATTTTCTGACTTTTGTAAAGGTTCTACTTTATCTTTTCCGAGTTTCCTCTGAAATTATGCAAATATGTTCCAAAACGTTCTAATATCCAGAATAATCCTTTTCATTCAAGAAAAAATGTGAAGTCTGTGAACCAAAAGTGAAGACCTACCCATTCCCACAATCATGGGAATCTGAAGCAATCCAACAAAGTCTACCGATTTCGTTCCTATACACGTTAAATTTTAGAACATTTTTTAAAACGGTTAATAGAAATGTTACCTAAGAAGGGAGAAAAGCAGTTACTCATTGCTATTCCTTCTAACTGATCATGAACATTTTCAATAAGTATTTTGCTGCATGGAGGTCTCAGTTGGGCGGATCTAAGCTGTTTTGAGTCAATAAGTCTTTAGGCTAGATTAAACTCATATGAAACAAGATCAATATTTAACAATTCAGAAGCACCACTTTGAATCTTTTTAATTAATTTACTTGAATGCTTGATATCTTTAAGGTGGATGCTTCTATTTATGAGTGGAGTTTTTACAGTCAACCCAACGCATTACAAAAATGAAACTGTTATGTAGAAAAATATTATTATCTTACGACCATTTCTTCAGATATGTTGTCTTCAACTAACTATCAAGTAGCGTTCCATCTCCTTTCATCTTAATTTTGTTTCAAAATTGGTTGTTACTGTTAAAATACTGCTTTACTGCTAAAGATTTATGGCGGCCTCATCTACAATGCAATGTGGTACCCTGACAATTTTTCGGGTATGAAATAATAAACATTTATTAATTTGAATTGCGTTTCATTTTGTAGAAATCCTTTCTTTAAGTGATAATGATGCCCCAGCAGCTTCAACAACCTCGTGAAGTGGAAATTTTGTTGTCACTAAAGACACAAAAAACATGTCTTATATGGAAACCGACGGCGCTCTAAGTTTTTTTATGTCAAATCTTTGATAAATTTAGCGACTTTGCTTCCTGTAGTACTAAAATAATTTTGTTGTTATATTTATTTATTGAAGGATTATTACTATGATTAAAGGATTACTCTTGTTACAGATGAATAGAAAGTTTGTAAATAGAAATCGACTATTTGCTTATTTTAAGAATATCCTGCTTATGACTTATCAGGTAAATATTAGAAGCGAAGCACCTAATAAGTTCGGGATTATTAGCTACTTATTTTACTCAACACATAAACGCAATAATAGCCTTTTGTTTTCTGGACGACGTTAAATTTATTAACAATAGAACTAATATGTGTACAATAGTAGAATTACTACTTGTAGTCAAGCTATTGCTTCAAGCACCATTCGAGGAAAACTTACGGTTTTCAGTAAATTTGTAATACAGCATAAAAATGAAGGCGAACAGTGTGGGTGATTAATACCGTTTCCTTGGATTACTTTTAATATTGTGCAATGCGAGTTTGCGTAAAAATAGTTCGAAAAGACATGTTTAAGAATATTATTCCTGGAACACGCTTGTGTGGAAATGGAACTTGCCAAAACACGAAAATAGCGATATTTTAACCGGGATAAATCATCTGAAAAACCCCAAATACTGCATCATTGAGGCATTTTTAGATGAACAAAGAAACTAATTTTATAAGCTGGCGCCATGGTACATACGTGTATAATTACTATGCGTTCATGAATCTGTGATATAAAATTAGATTTAGAATTTAGCAGAAGATAAATAAGAATAATTAATAAAAATATTATTTAAAGGCAGACTAAAGTGGAAGCATGGTGTTTTATTTTTCATTAAATTTTATGAAGGTATGTTCGTAAGAAAGCTTCTACAAAATCTAATAAGCAGTTATTTTGTTTAGTTTGTTCGATAATACAAACAAGTACGCTAGTACGTAATCTCCTTTTTTATTTAATATTGCAAATAATATACATAAAGTTTCTGATTCTGTCTCTAAAACAATAATACTAATACTATCTAAACTATTTGACACAATTACGAACACAATTATAACCGCAAAAGGTGCATTATTCCTCACTTTCGGAATGTGATGATACCAATTTCCCATTTTTCATCTCTTTTCTTCTGAACTTTTCCTCCGCACTTTTTTTCTTACCGTCCTCAATTTTCTTCCTCTCATTCTGTCTCGTTTTTTTCTCAAGTAACGTTGGTACTGCTGAGAAGTAGCTATTGAGGTAGTTTCTCTTCATGCCTCTTTTTTACTCGTTCCTTTTTTCTTCTGACCAGAGAAGTACATTTTTAAATAGTGATGATCATCTGAACTATTACCAGATGCTACTATTTTTGCTCTTATTTTCTGACTTTGATGATACCAGTTTTGGTTCACGACTTGAGTTTTTTTTTTAATTTTCTTCGCTTTTTAAATTCTTTCCACACATTATTTTTTTCTTCATCTCTTTTTTTTTCTGAACCTTTTTTCCGCTCTTCCTCTCTTGTTACTTCGAGGTACTCTTACCATTGCTGGAAAGTAACTATTGAGGGTAATTTTTCTTTACTCTCTCTCCCGTTTTACTCGTACTTTTTCTTTCTTCTTGCCAGAAAAGTGCATTTTTAGATAGTGATGGTAAACCCAGATCTGGATTTTTATTAATAGTGTCATTAGCAAAAGGCAAAGTATTTACTTAGGGTCATATTTATAGTTCGTGCTTGAGGTTGTGTTGATGCTTGAG
>CM043021.1:20804567-20823647 GCA_023690525.1 Holotrichia oblita | reverse complement strand
GAAATAACATTGTCGAAATAGGAATACATAAATACTCTAGTAACCAAATATGTAACTAATTGCTAAAATTCCGCTTATATTCAGAGACGAAACACATTTTATAATGATACGATTTTCAAAAGCGAGCAAGGAATGTGTTTCTCTTTCAAATGCATACCTCCTACGACATGCACGGCAGTCCCTACTCTCTGTATCACATACATAGTACATGTCTATGTGTGTGCATTTGAAGTCAAATGGAAACCGTTCACTACGCCAATCTGTATAGGTCTAGAAAAATGGACCCTAATATTCTTATTTTTCTTCTAAAGTATTGAGTTGCATTTTATAACTTTAATTAATGTAATGTGTATCTTTTATGGTACTGTAGTATTAAATTCTACTATTTTTATTAATTGCCGATGCACACTGCACTACTAATTTTTTGAAAATTTTACGAGAAATTGACGAATAAAATATCTAGAATATAACTACCTATGTGGAACGTATAAGATATGATTAACAAATTTTTTGAAATTGAATTTCAATTAACTTGTAGAATTCTAAAAATAGTAACCTGTGTCTAGTTGTGTGTTTGATTAGTTTCTTGAATAGTTAATTGATTGTCGCAAAGAAAAAAGTTTTATTATTATACTCGTATCCATATTATTGTAAGTATTGGAACTATGGTGAAAATTCTTTAGTTCAAAAATATAGGGTGCCTTATTGTTACTGTATAAGTATTCGAAATAAATAAAACTAGCAGTTTCTTTATATTAACTTTTATAGTTTAACTGCAAAGTTGCATTATTTAGAATATAAACTTGAAAAACCATCTAATTCTCTACAAACTTCCATTTCCATAATTACAATAGTTTTCTGAAGTAATGAAATTCCCACCGAAGTAGTAATTTCAAAATTGCTCTTCCGTAATGGAGAATGATGAACTTGCACGGCAGTACCATACAGTTCCTGGTACAAATTAACTTCCCTCTGATAAAGCCCTTCTTATATGTGAATGGTTTATTCGATAAATTGAAATGATATCTTTTAATTACCGTGTATAATTTTAACTCTATAATCGCGATTGTTGCGTATGTTACACGCAATAATTTTTATTATTCACTATATACATAATATGTATGCAATTTAATTTTATGATCATTTTCCAGATATACAGGACATTGCCCGACATTAAGATTCCACTATGGAACTTGTTACGGTGCGAAAACGAAAGAGATTTTGACGGTGAATTAAAAAAAATGGCAGTAGGAAATATGCAATATTGATCGTAAGTTTTAGGAATTACGTGATAAACGTGTAATACAAGACGTACAAAGTCAACCATATAGACAAAATGATTCGGGGAAAGCGATTCTTCGACCAATTGAACGAATTGGTGGACAAATGAGGGATTTCGGTCTAGATAACAAATATAGGTGTCCAAAATATATAATTGGATATACAGGTATATTCATATATTGTTTAGATAGGAATAGCGGGAACAGTAATATGATTATTAAAAACTATATTTTAGGTTTTATACCTACACTAAACTTCCGTTATGGGAAATCATATGGCCGATCGGCAGATGACAGCATGTATGAACTTACAGAAAATTTGAGGAGATTAAAGGGAAACACGCCAAAATAAAGAAAGAATGTACAGAGCCGCAACGGCACCAAAAACTAGACCTTTAAGACAAGAGGATGAAGTCACCTTATTACTAAATGAATATGAAGAAAAACGTAGATACAAAGGTGAATATTAAGAATGTAATTCCGTAGAATATAGTTTAAAACAATGTTAACAATACTAATAAAATTGTAAATACGAACACAAAAATATAAACAAAGAGGCATAATCATAGTTCAAATGCAAGTAACAAAAAATTGGACGTTTGCCTTGGACAAAGGCATCCTACCAACCAAGCATGACTACAATGTTGAGCATGACTACGACGTTGGTCCATATATACCTTTGGCATCATGAAAACTGTGACATTCTAACTATTAAAATAAAACCTAATGCTGGTACAAATATTTTGCCCAACTAAGGACGGGGTTGGTATAGGTTGTAGTTTTTTAACAATAAAAATATTTGTCAAAATCGGGAGAGTCAAAATCAGTAATCATATACTCACAATTAATTCAAAGTTTCGTCATATCCTGGGAAAATAGAGTAACTAAATAAAAATATACAATATTACCGTATTCTAAAGAAATGGTCAACAACCATTACTATATAACTATTTTTTTTTTTTGTTATAAATTTGCTTAAATTTTCTTTTCTAAAATCAGGGTGTGCTAACTTAATAGCCTGGTTTACTAATCTGTTAATTACGCTTTTTTTAATTTACCGAAACTGAAGAAGTCTTGTATACGAAAACATAATACACTGCTCAAAAAATTAGGGAAACATTTTTTTTTCAAAACCTGTAACTTTTTTAATAATTGTTCTAGGCAAATCAAATTTGGTATGCTTCAACGGCATATATTTAACTAAAGAAAATTACAAAAACAATTTCACAACTCTTAGTTACTTCTAAGTTACTATTAAAAATGTAAATTAATAACACAAAACAAAATGGAAAAAAATTTCAAGTATGCTTTGAATTGATGTATGAAAGCCTTCTAAAGATGAATTCAGTTGTCAATCTTCGTTGATTGGAAGTAAAATGAGGCATCTTAATGAAGTGCAAGTTGTCAGTGCTGTCGCTCATATTCAGCACAGCCACTCCATTCGACCTTGGAGTTTCCCCTTCTGTTATTCAGCGTTTATGGAATCGCCTGGACAAGGTCGAAAATCGAAAAACTACTCGAAATCAAGACCGATTTCTTGTTCTTTCCTCTCTGCGTAAGCGTATTGCCACATCAAGGGACCTTCTAAACGACATAAGACGAGCAGATGGAATAGAAATTTCTGATCAAACTGTTAGAAACAGATTAAAAGAAGCGAATTTGAAAGCAAGAAGACCTGCCCGCGCACGACGCCTTAGGCAGTATCACAAAGCAAAAATGCGAATGAGATTTTCTCTGGATCACAGAGATTGGCAACTTCGTCACTGGACGCCTGCACTGTTTACAGACGAGTCCAGATTTCGCTTAACTCGTTGCGACGGTCGAGGTACGTCTATATAGGCGTCCTGGTGAACGCTACTCAGCCGCTACTATACCGGAAGTGGATAAATTTGGTCTTGGATCTGTGACAGTTTGAGCTACAATCGGTGTAGATAACAGAACTGATCTTGTAGTGGTTCCTAATAGACTAAATGCAAAGAATTTCATCGAAAATGACTTGGAGGACCATGTGGTGCCTACTGCATATGGCGGCGGTCCCAATTTCATCCTAATAGAGGACAATGCAAAGCCACATACCGCCGGCATCACCACATTTTTTTTTACAAGAACGTGGAATTGAGGTCAAGGAATGGTCGGCGTTAAGTCTTGATCTTAATCCTATTGAACATGTGTGGGATCTGCTTGACCAGCGTGTTCGCAAGCGCCCAAATTCACTGCTAACCATACAGGAACTGACACAAGCCATGATTGAGGAATGGGAAAGCATACCCCACGAATATCTTCGCTGACTAGTGCGAAGCATACCAGGCAGGATGAGAAAATGATTCGTGCCCGTGGAGGGCATATACGGTATTAAACCTCACCAATCCACAGAAAACCCTACTCTCATCGATACTATGACAGTTGTTTCCATTTTGTTTTGCGTTATTAATTTACATGTATAACTTAGAAGTAACTAAGAGTTGTAAAATTGCTTTCGTAATTTTCTTTAGTTAAATATATGCCGTTGAAATATACCTAATTTGATTTTCCTTGACCTTATTTAAAAAGTTACAAGTTTTGAAGAAAGTGTTCCCGTAATTTTTTTGAGCAGTGTATTATATGTTCTGGAATAAACTAGTATTTATTTAATTTGCTGTTTCATTGACCTAAAAGTGGAAATACTTCAGGAATTGAAAGAAAAATATCCGACTTGATATTTTAAATGTTGCAGTTTACTATTAGGTTTCTATCTATACTGTTCATGTATGTATGCCATGTGGTACGGCAGGTAGTGCCATCTATATCACACTGACTTATTTTTGGCGAGTTCCATACTTATGAAAAGTAGCAAATAAACTTTCTTCAAACGATGAAAGTGTGTAAACTTTTTAGAAGTTTTACGACTTAAATTTAAACGCAATAACTATACTTTTGTCCATCTGTGCATGTATTAAAAAATGTTTTGTTTTATAGTAAAGGAAATATCTCCGGACTGTCCACCGATAGCTGGGTACACTGGACATATTCCAAGAGTGAAAGGCAATGAGGAATCCCTATCACAGCGTTATAATACTGTCGTTAAAAGAGGATTCAATATTTTGAGGCAAGAAAGACAAAAGCGTGACGAAATGAAGAATATCCAATTAAAAATCACAGATATTATCAATGAACAAGAACAACCATATATTCCCAAAGATTCATAATGACGCATTTTAAACCTTTGACAATATTATGCAGCAATAATATTGAGACAACGGTTAGAATGGTTATATTTCAAGCTGGCACGTTTCATTAAATGTGAAATTAATGCATAGCATCTAATATTTTTAAAGTAGTGGTATTTTTTTACAAAAAAAATGTAAATATTTTTATTTGTTTTATATGAGATGTATTATATACGTAATCGTTTTTATTAAAAAAATGTCAATGTCATTTTCTTTGGGTTTTGAATTCACCTTTTTTAAATCTAACTAGTTGTAATGGCACCAATTCAACGTGAACAGTCCATGGAACGAAATAATAAAATTTTAAGGACAATTAAGAAACAAAGTAAGCAAAAGTTGTGCCTGAAGGCAACCGTTTCCTGTATTTCGAAAGTATTTGAACACATAGTAGGTATCAAATCAAAATTGTTCGTTTTAAGAAATAAATTTGTGGGAAATTGGAATATGTTTGCGGATGTTGCTACACGTCGACAATGTAATGTCGGTGCTGATGACTCTTTTCTGAATGAAACATATAATAGTTTGATGGAATACCGCAGGTAAGGTAAATGTGGAATTTGGAAACGAAAGTAGTAGCGAAATCATTTATTTATAAATTTTAGATAAACAAGTTGACTTTACGTTTCCAAATTATTGAAATAAAATCTTATTTTTCAGTTCAATGGATAGTATTAATAATATAAGTGAGAATTCATACGTAGAAGCCGAACAAATATGCTCTGCGCGATATTATGCGTCTCATCTATGGTCTTGGAATAGATATGCAAACTTAAATTCTACTGTAGGTTGTACAACAATGCTTTCACATACCAAAACCCACGTGATCACTTTTAGATATGCAACCTATTTAACAGTATGGTAATATTTAAAAATAAAATTCCTGCAGAAATTTTTATTTACATATTGACAATTAAAATTTTATAGGTTAGGTTTATATTGTAAATAATCACCACCAAATAACGGAAAAATAGTTACAAATAAATGTTGAAAGTGGTTTCCGTTATCTAAACAAACACAGGCGTATAAAAACTGTTAAATATCGACTTTGCAAGTCTCTGGTTAGGCAGGTTAGGGATATTTATTTGGTTACCAACATATTATTTACGTCATCTTACGTCAAAGGTCACGTGGGTTTTGATTCTAAGTAAAAGCTCTATGTTTTCCAGATATATGTTTAATGTTTGTAAATTTCTTATGAGAAAATAAGGTTTTCCGTCCTGCCAAAAGTTTAGCCATACATACCTCTCTACATTTAAAATATATATAGAGAGGACAAAAGTTTACGTTATACAGGATTACCAAAAATGTTTACAATATTTCCGACCTTATTATATTTAAACAGTTTGACTACAAGTTGTATTTCAATTAATGTATATGTATATAGTGCATTCACATATCATATAGAGGAAACGTAGGTAATTTGGAATAGTGTCGGTAATTTGGAATAGCGCTGTATTGTTATAACTACTAGTGACATCAAAGAAAGGCTAAGAAACAAGAAAAAGTTAGAGGAAGAAAAATGTACGGAGAGAGAGATACAATCAAGGGAAAGGGTAAAAACAGGGGAAAAGGTAAAGCCAACGAAAAAGGAAGTAGTAACAGAAAAGAAGAACGAACCAGAAGACGAAATAGTGAGATTGACAGAGACTCAGACACTTCTGTATCAAGCATTGTTGATTCATCGGAGACATCAGAAGACACTGGACCATTACTGGAGAAGATAGAAAAACCTACCGATTATGATGCAGTGTGCTTCTTTTGCGAAGGCAAATTTAGTGATGATGCAAAAGGAGAACAGTGGGTGCAGTGTAACGATTTCAAAATTTTAACTTCAAGGTCGCATAGTACTCAAACTAAGCGACTTTGGACTAAGATAAATTTACTTAAATCGGCTTATTTTGGTTTAAGGAATATGTGGTAGGCGTGTGTAAAGACCTTTTACAGACGCCCTGTATATCATTAGCAGTGATTTAATTTACTATACATATAAGTTAATCACTAAAAGCACTATTACACAAAACAGCGAGTCGTGTCTTGCAGACGCCAAGCATTGCTTTAGTGTATTTTGTGGGCGAAATACGGCTTTTAACGTTTAAATTCTACATCAAAAGATCTGGCGAGGAATAATTGATTAATCTTAACGTTACTGGTTACTATGATTTTGAAATAAACCAAGTTTTGTGCTTACGATAATTTTTTTCAATAATGAATATAAAAAATATTGCAACATCAATAAACAACACATGGCCACGAGGTTCGGTGATAGACTGACAGTGCCTTCTCATAGAACAACTCTACACGAGTGCAGTCCGCAGTATAGGGCAGTAAAATATTATAACAGGTTACCGGTTGAGATTAGGCGAACCACCACCCTTCTTTGTTTTAAAACTCGCGAATTGTATATTCAATTTTAAATATTATTGTAAAAATACGTTTAAATAATAAACTTAGATTTTTCGTCCATACTATCTAATTGAATCTCAATAGCACATTAATGACTTATTGTTCAATAATTATTTTTAATAAACATTATCGCAAGCAAAAATTACCTGTTTATAATGTCCCACCAACACTTATTAGTAAGACCTTAAATAACGAAAATACAAATTATTTTAGAATGCATCTTTTTATAGAAATTTAATTATCTACGAAAGTTTGTGACGATGACGCTATACAAAATGAGCAATGAAGATATAGAATTCCTATTGAATATAATAACGGTTAGTCCATTAGTGAAAATTTACGTTTTTCCTTAAATTCATATTTACTTGTTTCAGAATTATTACAAGACACATTTTTCCACTATAAACTGTAATACAGAAAGAGCAACGCTAATTGATGAAATTTTAAATAAACTACAAGAATGTTCTGGAATAATTATAGAAATTATACATATTTGGTTTATGGCAATGGTAACATAATGTTTTTCTAAAATAAGCTATTCTCATTATTATTATTGTTTCTAAATAAGTGCAAAAAAGATTAATGACGTTGGAAAAAAGTCTATATGTATCCGGAATTGTGAATTAGATTCAAATTCTTTGTAAATATTTAGTAATAAATTGTAGAGCAGTGTGAATCTATATAACAGTTTCAGGACATACATATTTAAACATGATCAAGTTAGTTTAAAAAATAAAATAGTTGATTGTGGTAAGGATAAAATAAAGAAGAAAACAATTTTGTATTTCATTTTTCAGTAGTAAACAAAGCTGTTTACCTTTTTTCACTCTGGTTTTCTGTGTTAATGTTTTTTTTTAACTTGACTGATTGTGAGAATTTTTAACAATGATGGAGTTCTTCCTTTGAGTTTTTAAGGTTTTATAACAAATATTTATAAACGATCACATAAAATTAATTATCACTATTTTTTTAACGTAATAATATCAATAGAATGATTTTTCAAGATTCAAAAAATGTAAATTACAAAAATACAGTGTGTTTCACTTTTCATGGGGACACCTAAATAACTTTTTTATTTTGAAAGCAATCAATATAAAATTTTTATCAGTTATGTAGGCCACGACAATGCATCTTTTCATATGAATAGAGTTTTTATAAAGTCAAAATCTAGCCAACTACGATTAAAATAAAAAGTAGCGTTTCAAGTCGGGTCATAGTAGCGATTAAGATAGAGCAAAAAAGTATTAAGAAAAGTTATTACAAATCACTCAAGAACTCCAAATACCAAATTTCTCTGAAAAATTTGTAATTTTACATTTTTCTCCATTTTTATGCCATCAGCAGATGATAATTTGTTATTGCAATAATAAGAGTGCCATGAAACAAGAAAATGATTCATCAGTTCAAACGTCAAACATCAAACGTCAATTCACTAAACAGTTTACTTCAGTTGCAACTATCGAACTTTGCTAAGCAATGGCCGATAGACATTTAAGTATTGCTGAAAAAGTAGAAATTATTCGAATTGTTGGTGACAATGTACGTTCTACCCGAGAGGCGGCTAGAGAGTTTAACGCGAGGCACCCTGAACGTCCACCCATCCGTCATCGAACTGTTGCATACTTGAATAATATTTTCAACACTACTGGAAATGTTACTAAACCACGTCCACGAGGATTCAACAATCGAGAACACCATTTAGATGCAGAAATATAAGCAGCGTATCGTAATAATCCTCACACGAGTTTACGAGATATGGCTAGAAATTTAAATATCTCTTACTCTAAAATTTGGAGATGTCTCCGTCGTCACAAATTGAAGCCGTATAAGCCAAAATATTTACACACTCTTGAAGATGGAGATCTCCATAGAAGAATGGAGTATTGTCTATGGGCTCAAGGTAATTATCTAAATGACAGAGAATTTTTGAAAAAAATTATGTTTAGTGATGAAGCTACATTTACTACTAACGGTGTAGTTTCGTCCCAGAACTGTAGATACTGGGCAACAGAAAACCCAAACTGGGTCATCAACTGTAAAAGACAATATTCACAGAAAATTAATGTGTGGTGCGGAATTTTAAATGCACGAATCATTGGCTCGTTTTTTCTTTTTTGACACGCTAAATGCAGAAAGGTTTTTACATTTTTTAAATACTGAATTAATGGATGTGCTTGATGATTTACCACTGGATGAGAGGCGAGATTTGTACTTCCAGCTAGATGGATCCCGGTTCATAACGCAAGAATAGTGCGAGCATGGTTAGACGAGAACTTTCCGTTAAGATGGATAGGTCGTAATAGCCCGTTAATAGAGTGGGCTCCTAGATCGCCTGACATTACACCACTTGACTTTTTCCTTTGGGGAACTATTAAAAATGTTGTGTATGCATCAAGACCTCAAAACATACAGGAACTGTGTCAGAGAATCCGACAAGCCTGCCGAGAAATTTCCCCAGAAATACTACGACGAGTTGTACTGAATCACAAAAGACGATTGGAAAAATGTATCCGTTTTCAAGGTGATCTAGTTGAAAAAGATCCTATTTAAAATATTGTTCGTTAAATTGTTGCTATATTTTGTTCTTTAATACTGAATAAAATTTGCGAATCGTTTTCTTGTTTCATGGCACTCTTATTATTGCAATAACAAATTATCATCTGCTGATGGCATAAAAATGGAGAAAAATGTAAAACTACAAATTTTTCAGAGAAATTTGGTATTTGGAGTTCTTGAGTGATTTGTAATAACTTTTCTTAATACTTTTTTTGCTCTATCTTAATCGCTACTATGACCCGACTTGAAACGCTACTTTTTATTTTAATCGTAATTGGCTAGATTTTGACTTTATAAAAACTCTATTCATATGAAAAGATGCATTGTCGTGGCCTACATAACTGATAAAAATTTTATATTGATTGCTTTCAAAATAAAAAAGTTATTTAGGTGTCCCCATGAAAAGTGAAACACACTGTATATGATTTGTTTAGTTTTGGTTGTGTCTAATTTGTAAGTAGTGAAAATGCCTTAAACAGATATATACTATTGGATCGCGCTTATGACTCCAATAAACTGAGGTTGGAAATAAGTTGGAAATTTCCGAAAATGTAATTCATTTATTAAAGGCCAAATTTTCGCCGAGAATTGTCGGCTTCTTCAGGGCACTACATAGAACAACTTAATTGTAAAATTTAATAATAAACACCAGTAAAATTACTTACATAATGTGAATTAATAGAACCTCATTGATGTTGAAAATTTACAATCACAGAGCATGATGATAAGTTAACATGAATACTTGCAAACAGATACGTTATATTTAAATCGTAAATTCAATTTTATTACAAAACTATTAAGAAAGAGGCGTAAAATATTTATACAGAAAAAAGGGAAAAACACAAAAAACATTTTTAAAATAAACTGCAATGAACATACAAGGTACATCCAAAAAGTTAATCACAAATCAAAGTAAATTACCTATTGATTAAGTTAATATATATATTACTGAGATCTTCAACATCCCTTCTATAATTAATTGACTTTGGAAATTTTTTGATATAACACATTTCTAGGAAATTCCTCTTAAAGGGGTTGGTCTCAATGTTCAAAACCCTAACGTTGTCAAAATTGAAATTGTGACCCGTCTCATTACAATGGCAGCTGAGGGCAGTGTTATTGGTATGATTTCTCACATTACTTTTGTGAGCACAGATACGGTTTTTTAATTTTTGTGAAGTCTGTCCAATGTAACAC
This sequence comes from Holotrichia oblita, assembly GCA_023690525.1. Lineage (NCBI taxonomy): Eukaryota > Metazoa > Arthropoda > Insecta > Coleoptera > Scarabaeidae > Holotrichia > Holotrichia oblita. The sequence continues at coordinate 20,813,005 of CM043021.1, read as the reverse complement.
CCATCGCAGTCATCACACTGGACATGATAAACAACACTAGAAAGGTCCAGATGGTTAGTCTTGTCTTTTATTTTTGAATAAAAAGCCGCCAATTTATTGATGGGATAAGGTACTATCTTTATATCAAACTGTTTAAACAAATAAATAAGACTATTGGTTAAATGTGGAATATATTGGAGTTTGCGGTAGATGGTCTGTTGTGTCAGACCATCTGTATTATTCTGAATGTCAGGATTCCGGATAGGGACATCGACATCAACAGAGCCCGCACTTGGCAAAAGACAATGATTGATTAATTTGGAGGGGTAGCAGTTCTTTCGAAGGATCGTCCCCAAAATATTAAAATTCTTTCTATGAAAATCCGGGTGACAAATATTTTCAATTCTATGTTTCAATGCAAGTATAAGATTGACCTTATATTTAAGAGGATGTTCAGAATAGAAGTGAAGGTATCTATCTGAGTTCGTAGGTTTACGATACCAATCAAGTTTGATGATGTTATGGCTGTCGCGTACAACTTTGGTGTCTAAAAAAGGGACAGCACCATTAATTTCAGTTTCTACGGTGAATCTCAACTTGCTATTGAATCTATTGAACACCTCAAGGGTGTATTCTATTTTTTCAGAGGGTACCGCCAATAGCAGATCGTCAACATACTGAAATAAAAAGGGAAATTCAAAGTCTATATTGTCTTTTATAAAATATAAAACAGTATTCATAACGAGTTCAGCTATTGAAGGGCTAACCGCACCTCCCATAGGACAACCTGTACTTTGTAGGAAAAATTGATCTTTAAAAGTGAAATAAGTTGAATCAAACAAAAATTTTATGATTCTTATAAAGAGATCCCTCGGAATGGTGCATATATCTGAAATTAAGTGAAAGTTATCGTTGAGTATGGTAATAACCAGATCAACTGGGATATTTGTAAATAAGGAAATAACATCGTTGTAAATAAGGAAATAACATCGAAAGAGGCTAGAACAAAACCATCGGGTAGTTTAATATTATTAATTTTTTTTTTGAGAATTCAAAACTATCTCTGACTCGGAACATATTGTATGATTTAAACGCCTTATCAATAATCCCACTAATAAATTTAGCTAGTGGTTGTGTCGGCGAATTAATGCACGATATAATGGGGCGAAGAGGAAACCCTTCTTTGTGTATTTTCACCAAACCATAATATTTAGGTGGTACCCCATTGTATGTTTTGAGTTGTTTTTTGAGTGCATCATTGATATGATTATTGCTATGAAGTTCATCAACAAGCTTGTTGTTAATTCTTTCTATTTTTGAAGTGGGATCTCTGTCGATTTTTTTATATGTATCCGGGTCAGAGAGCAACTCGTTAGATTTAGAAATGTATGTTTCATTATCTATGGCTACAGTGCAATTACCCTTGTCAGCTTTTAAAATTAACAACGATTTATTTTTTTTAAAGAATGTTCGAGTCTCTCTCTCAATGGGTAAGCTAATGGATGGAGCGGTATTAAAAGAATTATTCAAAAAGTTAGTGACTAAATACGTGGCACGCGCTCTAATGACATCCCTATTCTCCACCGGAATCCCTGTATTATAAATTCGATATCTGAAAGGAGTTTGAGGATATCTATGTCTTTAGCTGAGATAGGTAAATTAAATTTATGACCTAATGCAAGAAAATTTTTTATATGATTAGGAATGTCAACGTTGGAAAGATTGACGAACCATCTTGGATCATATTCATGAGTTAAGTAAAGAGAGGGATCACTTAATTGTTCAAATTTTTTTAAATTTTTGGCTTTTATCTGGTTGAATAATCTGTTAAAATTTTGGTGTTGGACATTGATGAATTCAATAAAAATATGAAATGGGAGACTATTGTAAAGTGACATTTCTAAATTATGAATTTTGTTCTCAATAATTCTTATGGTATTGTTAGTTTCATTAATAGTGAATAACAATAGTTTTATAGTTACTTGTTTGTTAATTTTTTCTATCTTCCTTAGTGAGTTCCTTCCTAGATTATTAGGGACGTTGAAGATACCTCTACAGCTGTTGACTATGAACTGAGGTAATATTTGTTTCCTTTTGCATTGGTATAAGAAAATTAATCTGTTCTTGAAGGATGCAAGTTTTCTTTGTTCATTCATGTATTTCTTCATGTTTGATACCACCGACGCTCCAAATTGTTCCCTGATATTACCGAAGAACGGCATGGCAGCTGTAATTAAACCAGAAGGAGTACCGGAGTAAACGTAACTATATACTATTGGATCGCGCTTATGACTCCAATAAACTGAGGTTGGAAATAAGTTGGAAATTTCCGAAAATGTAATTCATTTATTAAAGGCCAAATTTTCGCCGAGAATTGTCGGCTTCTTCAGGGCACTACATAGAACAACTTAATTGTAAAATTTAATAATAAACACCAGTAAAATTACTTACATAATGTGAATTAATAGAACCTCATTGATGTTGAAAATTTACAATCACAGAGCATGATGATAAGTTAACATGAATACTTGCAAACAGATACGTTATATTTAAATCGTAAATTCAATTTTATTACAAAACTATTAAGAAAGAGGCGTAAAATATTTATACAGAAAAAGGGAAAAACACAAAAAACATTTTTAAAATAAACTGCAATGAACATACAAGGTACATCCAAAAAGTTAATCACAAATCAAAGTAAATTACCTATTGATTAAGTTAATATATATATTACTGAGATCTTCAACATCCCTTCTATAATTAATTGACTTTGGAAATTTTTTGATATAACACATTTCTAGGAAATTCCTCTTAAAGGGGTTGGTCTCAATGTTCAAAACCCTAACGTTGTCAAAATTGAAATTGTGACCCGTCTCATTACAATGGCAGCTGAGGGCAGTGTTATTGGTATGATTTCTCACATTACTTTTGTGAGCACAGATACGGTTTTTTAATTTTTGTGAAGTCTGTCCAATGTAACACCCATCGCAGTCATACACTGGACATGATAAACAACACTAGAAAGGTCCAGATGGTTAGTCTTGTCTTTTATTTTTGAATAAAAAGCCGCCAATTTATTGATGGGATAAGGTACTATCTTTATATCAAACTGTTTAAACAAATAAATAAGACTATTGGTTAAATGTGGAATATATTGGAGTTTGCGGTAGATGGTCTGTTGTGTCAGACCATCTGTATTATTCTGAATGTCAGGATTCCGGATAGGGACATCGACATCAACAGAGCCCGCACTTGGCAAAAGACAATGATTGATTAATTTGGAGGGGTAGCAGTTCTTTCGAAGGATCGTCCCCAAAATATTAAAATTCTTTCTATGAAAATCCGGGTGACAAATATTTTCAATTCTATGTTTCAATGCAAGTATAAGATTGACCTTATATTTAAGAGGATGTTCAGAATAGAAGTGAAGGTATCTATCTGAGTTCGTAGGTTTACGATACCAATCAAGTTTGATGATGTTATGGCTGTCGCGTACAACTTTGGTGTCTAAAAAAGGGACAGCACCATTAATTTCAGTTTCTACGGTGAATCTCAACTTGCTATTGAATCTATTGAACACCTCAAGGGTGTATTCTATTTTTTCAGAGGGTACCGCCAATAGCAGATCGTCAACATACTGAAATAAAAAGGGAAATTCAAAGTCTATATTGTCTTTTATAAAATATAAAACAGTATTCATAACGAGTTCAGCTATTGAAGGGCTAACCGCACCTCCCATAGGACAACCTGTACTTTGTAGGAAAAATTGATCTTTAAAAGTGAAATAAGTTGAATCAAACAAAAATTTTATGATTCTTATAAAGAGATCCCTCGGAATGGTGCATATATCTGAAATTAAGTGAAAGTTATCGTTGAGTATGGTAATAACCAGATCAACTGGGATATTTGTAAATAAGGAAATAACATCGAAAGAGGCTAGAACAAAACCATCGGGTAGTTTAATATTATTAATTTTTTTTGAGAATTCAAAACTATCTCTGACTCGGAACATATTGTATGATTTAAACGCCTTATCAATAATCCCACTAATAAATTTAGCTAGTGGTTGTGTCGGCGAATTAATGCACGATATAATGGGGCGAAGAGGAAACCCTTCTTTGTGTATTTTCACCAAACCATAATATTTAGGTGGTACCCCATTGTATGTTTTGAGTTGTTTTTTGAGTGCATCATTGATATGATTATTGCTATGAAGTTCATCAACAAGCTTGTTGTTAATTCTTTCTATTTTTGAAGTGGGATCTCTGTCGATTTTTTTATATGTATCCGGGTCAGAGAGCAACTCGTTAGATTTAGAAATGTATGTTTCATTATCTATGGCTACAGTGCAATTACCCTTGTCAGCTTTTAAAATTAACAACGATTTATTTTTTTTAAAGAATGTTCGAGTCTCTCTCTCAATGGGTAAGCTAATGGATGGAGCGGTATTAAAAGAATTATTCAAAAAGTTAGTGACTAAATACGTGGCACGCGCTCTAATGACATCCCTATTCTCCACCGGAATCCCCTGTATTATAAATTCGATATCTGAAAGGAGTTTGAGGATATCTATGTCTTTAGCTGAGATAGGTAAATTAAATTTATGACCTAATGCAAGAAAATTTTTTTATATGATTAGGAATGTCAACGTTGGAAAGATTGACGAACCATCTTGGATCATATTCATGAGTTAAGTAAAGAGAGGGATCACTTAATTGTTCAAATTTTTTTAAATTTTTGGCTTTTATCTGGTTGAATAATCTGTTAAAATTTTGGTGTTGGACATTGATGAATTCAATAAAAATATGAAATGGGAGACTATTGTAAAGTGACATTTCTAAATTATGAATTTTGTTCTCAATAATTCTTATGGTATTGTTAGTTTCATTAATAGTGAATAACAATAGTTTTATAGTTACTTGTTTGTTAATTTTTTTAAGATCTTCCTTAGTGAGTTCCTTCCTAGATTATTAGGGACGTTGAAGATACCTCTACAGCTGTTGACTATGAACTGAGGTAATATTTGTTTCCTTTTGCATTGGTATAAGAAAATTAATCTGTTCTTGAAGGATGCAAGTTTTCTTTGTTCATTCATGTATTTCTTCATGTTTGATACCACCGACGCTCCAAATTGTTCCCTGATATTACCGAAGAACGGCATGGCAGCTGTAATTAAACCAGAAGGAGTACCGGAGTAAACGTAACTATATACTATTGGATCGCGCTTATGACTCCAATAAACTGAGTGTTTAATAAGTTGGAAATTTCCGAAAATGTAATTCATTTATTAAAAGAAGCAAATTTTCGGCGAGAATTGTCGGCTTCTTCAGGGCAATTACATAGAACAACTTAATTGTAAAATTTAATAATAAACACCAGTAAAATTACTTACATAATGTGAATTAATAGAACCTCATTGATGTTGAAAATTTACAATCACAGAGCATGATGATAAGTTAACATGAATACTTGCAAACAGATACGTTATATTTAAATCGAAATTCAATTTTATTACAAAAAAACTATTAAGAAAGAGGCGTAAAATATTTATACAGAAAAAAGGGAAAAACACAAAAAACATTTTTAAAATAAACTGCAATGAACATACAAGGTACATCCAAAAAGTTAATCACAAATCAAAGTCCCTATTGATTAAGTTAATATATAATTACTGAGATCTTCAACATCCCTTCTATAATTAATTGACTTTGGAAATTTTTTGATATAAACATTTCTAAAATTCCTCTTAAAGGGGTTGGTCTCAATGTTCAAAACCTATCAAAATTGAAATTGTGACCCGTCTCATTACAATGGCAGCTGAGGCAATGAAACTAACAATACCATAAGAATTATTGAGAACAAAATTCATAATTTAGAAATGTCACTTTACAATAGTCTCCCATTTCATATTTTTATTGAATTCATCAATGTCCAACACCAAAATTTTAACAGATTATTCAACCAGATAAAAGCCAAAAATTTAAAAAAATTTGAACAATTAAGTGATCCCTCTCTTTACTTAACTCATGAATATGATCCAAGATGGTTCGTCAATCTTTCCAACGTTGACATTCCTAATCATATAAAAATTTTCTTGCATTAGGTCATAAATTTAATTTACCTATCTCAGCTAAAGACATAGATATCCTCAAACTCCTTTCAGATATCGAATTTATAATACAGGGGATTCCGGTGGAGAATAGGGATGTCATTAGAGCGCGTGCCACGTATTTAGTCACTAACTTTTTGAATAATTCTTTTAATACCGCTCCATCCATTAGCTTACCCATTGAGAGAGAGACTCGAACATTCTTTAAAAAAAATAAATCGTTGTTAATTTTAAAAGCTGACAAGGGTAATTGCACTGTAGCCATAGATAATGAAACATACATTTCTAAATCTAACGAGTTGCTCTCTGACCCGGATACATATAAAAAAATCGACAGAGATCCCACTTCAAAAATAGAAAGAATTAACAACAAGCTTGTTGATGAACTTCATAGCAATAATCATATCAATGATGCACTCAAAAACAACTCAAAACATACAATGGGGTACCACCTAAATATTATGGTTTGGTGAAAATACACAAAGAAGGGTTTCCTCTTCGCCCCATTATATCGTGCATTAATTCGCCGACACAACCACTAGCTAAATTTATTAGTGGGATTATTGATAAGGCGTTTAAATCATACAATATGTTCCGAGTCAGAGATAGTTTTGAATTCTCAAAAAAATTAATAATATTAAACTACCCGATGGTTTTGTTCTAGCCTCTTTCGATGTTATTTCCTTATTTACAAATATCCCAGTTGATCTGGTTATTACCATACTCAACGATAACTTTCACTTAATTTCAGATATATGCACCATTCCGAGGATCTCTTTATAAGAATCATAAAATTTTTGTTTGATTCAACTTATTTCACTTTTAAAGATCAATTTTTCCTACAAAGTACAGGTTGTCCTATGGGAGGTGCGGTTAGCCCTTCAATAGCTGAACTCGTTATGAATACTGTTTTATATTTTATAAAAGACAATATAGACTTTGAATTTCCCTTTTTATTTCAGTATGTTGACGATCTGCTATTGGCGGTACCCTCTGAAAAAATAGAATACACCCTTGAGGTGTTCAATAGATTCAATAGCAAGTTGAGATTCACCGTAGAAACTGAAATTAATGGTGCTGTCCCTTTTTTAGACACCAAAGTTGTACGCGACAGCCATAACATCATCAAACTTGATTGGTATCGTAAACCTACGAACTCAGATAGATACCTTCACTTCTATTCTGAACATCCTCTTAAATATAAGGTCAATCTTATACTTGCATTGAAACATAGAATTGAAAATATTTGTCACCCGGATTTTCATAGAAAGAATTTTAATATTTTGGGGACGATCCTTCGAAAGAACTGCTACCCCTCCAAATTAATCAATCATTGTCTTTTGCCAAGTGCGGGCTCTGTTGATGTCGATGTCCCTATCCGGAATCCTGACATTCAGAATAATACAGATGGTCTGACACAACAGACCATCTACCGCAAACTCCAATATATTCCACATTTAACCAATAGTCTTATTTATTTGTTTAAACAGTTTGATATAAAGATAGTACCTTATCCCATCAATAAATTGGCGGCTTTTTATTCAAAAATAAAAGACAAGACTAACCATCTGGACCTTTCTAGTGTTGTTTATCATGTCCAGTGTGATGACTGCGATGGGTGTTACATTGGACAGACTTCACAAAAATTAAAAAACCGTATCTGTGCTCACAAAAGTAATGTGAGAAATCATACCAATAACACTGCCCTCAGCTGCCATTGTAATGAGACGGGTCACAATTTCAATTTTGACAACGTTAGGGTTTTGAACATTGAGACCAACCCCTTTAAGAGGAATTTCCTAGAAATGTGTTATATCAAAAAATTTCCAAAGTCAATTAATTATAGAAGGGATGTTGAAGATCTCAGTAATATATATATTAACTTAATCAATAGGTAATTTACTTTGATTTGTGATTAACTTTTTGGATGTACCTTGTATGTTCATTGCAGTTTATTTTAAAAATGTTTTTTGTGTTTTTCCCTTTTTCTGTATAAATATTTTACGCCTCTTTCTTAATAGTTTTGTAATAAAATTGAATTTACGATTTAAATATAACGTATCTGTTTGCAAGTATTCATGTTAACTTATCATCATGCTCTGTGATTGTAAATTTTCAACATCAATGAGGTTCTATTAATTCACATTATGTAAGTAATTTTACTGGTGTTTATTATTAAATTTTACAATTAAGTTGTTCTATGTAGTGCCCCTGAAGAAGCCGACAATTCTCGGCGAAAATTTGGCCTTTAATAAATGAATTACATTTTCGGAAATTTCCAACTTATTTCCAACCTCAGTTTATTGGAGTCATAAGCGCGATCCAATAGTATATAGTTACGTTTACTCCG